>JARHVA010006218.1:722500-969870 GCA_037957365.1 Torreya grandis
AGTTCTAATATTTAGCTATTGCATGTTTAAATAGTTTATTTTAGATTATCTTTAATAGTTCTTAGATTAGTTTTTTTCTTTTCTTTATCTTAGATAGTTATATATTTTTCTTAAGTTATCTCTTTGGTTTTACATAGGTTGATATAATCAAATCTATATCTATTTCAATTTATCATTAGTTTAATAAATTTTATTTAAGTTAATCATTTGATATTTTCTCATATCCTTAGTTTAACTTGTTTTGTTTTAGTTTTAATTCAAATAGACCTTAAGTTTACTTTCAATTTTGATTAGTTTTCTTGTTCTACTTAAGTTTCTTAGTCTTTTCTAATCAATTTTAGCTTGAATTCAGTTTTAAGTTTTTTTTAATCTCTAGTTAGTTTTATCTAAACCTTTTATCTTGATTACCTTATTTCATTTAATGACTGTTTCTTAATTTAAGATTATTTTATTATTTAAGTTCTTTAGTTTTATAGTTAGTTTTATTTAAATAGGCTATAGTTCAATTTTAATTCTTAGATTTATTTTCTATCTTTGCTTTCCTAGTTTTAATTTTCTTTCTTAATTAATTTCCCTTTTAGATTTTCAGTCTTTGTTTATCTTTAGTTGGTTTTGTTTGGGATAGTTTCCTAATTAAATTCTCTAGTTTCTCTTATCTTAGATCAAGTTTAGTTTGTCTCTTGCATTAGATTAATTTATGTTAGTAGAGATTCCTTTATTCGTATGTTTTCTCGTTTGGATTAGAATAGATACTTTTCTTAGTTTGTTGTATGTTCTAGTTTATTTCTCTATTTTATTTAGGATTAATTGTTTGCCTTGTTTATTAGTTGTTTATAGTTTGTTTATTCTTTTACTTACGTGTTTTTCTCTCTCTTAATTTGATCTATCTCTTATATTTATAATTTTCTTTAGAGTTAATTTGGAAATAATTGCAAGCAAGAAGTGAAGATATCATTTCAACACACACACACACACACACACACACACACACACACACACACACACACACACACACATAATCAGATTTCTATTATTCAAGAGACTATCTAATTCATAGGTTTTATCTATAGAATATAATATGTTATAGGTTATTATCTCAATTAATTCATGATTCAAAAAATGGATTTATGATTATTATAATGGAATAAGTTGTCTTGATAACTTATTGATTATTTCCCATAATTTATAATAAAAAACCCCTCACATCTTTAGGATATTAGATGAACATTTATAACCACTAAAATTAGATTGTTATGATTCCAAGTTGAATTTAATTATAGGAAAAATTATTGATTCATTGATGGTATAATTTCCATCATCAATAGGTTTCTCAACTTGAATGGGTTTTAGGGGCAAGGCAACTAGTTTTTTCTTGTCAGTGAACATAACGCATTTAAGAAACATCCTAACCCAATAATGGGAATACATAAATAAATTTGGACAAAAATAACCTGATCTTATGATCTTGGATGTTGTGGTCTTGGTTACAAATTTCCCTCCTACAGGCCCATCATGAAAATGCTCTAAAAGTTTGTCAACTTGACTAGTATCTACACATCTCAAAAAAATGCCACTAAGGTCCTTCTTGAAGAGTACCCCATAAACCAATATGTAAGGATGGATTTTATTCTAAATTAACTCCTAATTGTACTATATAATCCTATAGGACATTCTCCCATTTTGAGTAACTTCACATGTCTTGTATTAGACTAGAAGGAGACATAGTTGAAACTACTTGGTTATTATCTTGGACTACCAAGGCCATTTCTTTCTCCTCTTTAGCATATAATGAAAGGTGTTCCAAAAGTTTCCTACCTATAAAAAACCTAGTATCCTTCACCTCTATGTCATAATCCATGTACTTGGTCACCCAACTGGTCCTCTTTTTACTCAAGTCTCTATTGAGGATGAAATATTTGATATTAGGGTGAACCATGATTATAAATATCTTATCATTGGACACCATGTGTTTGAACTTATTTAAACCTCTCATGAAATCAAAGACATGTTTTATTTAAGAAGGCTATGGACTACTCTAGCCGTTCACTATTTTATTGCATGAGCATAGCATAAATAGTATCACTTTTAGAGAAGGCATACACGAAGAAATATTTTTTAAAATTAGGGTTGAGGAGGGTGGAAGATTTGAAAATGACCTAATTTATGGCATCAAAACTTATGTTACCTTATTTGGTTGATGATAACTCCTTATATTTCTTGAGCATGTGAGATAGTGTCCTCACCAATTCTAAAAATCTAGGGATGAATCTTTTGATGAAGTTTATTTTACCCATGAAAAATTTCAATCCCTTCTTGTGTTTGGGTAGTGATAAAACTAGGATTTCCTCTATTATTTTAGGGTTAATGGAGAGGCCATATTTTGATACAACATGTCCTAGAAGTCTACCCTCATGAGCTAAAAATATATAGATTTGGAGGTTCAAGGAGACTCTAAACTACTTGCACGTATCAAAGCCTATCCTCAAATGTTTCAAGTGATCCTTAGGATCCATGGAAAATGTATTGATGTCATCAAGGAAGATGAACACCATATAATTTATGAGCCCTTATAAGGCCAAGCCTATTTCTATTTGGAAGGTATCCCCTGTATTAGATAGTCTAAAGGGCATCTCATTATATGCATAAGTGCCCCACTTTATTATGAAGGTAGTTTTGTGTTGATACTCCTCCCTAACTAATACTTGATTATACCTAGAGTATCCATAAAGTGAAGAGAGCCTTCTTGAACTTGAAAATATTTAAAAAATCTAATCCATAGATGGTAGATGGTAGTGATCTCTTAATGACACCATGTTGTTATCTCTAAAGTCCACACACAACCTTATATCCCCATTATTCTTCCTCATAGGCAAAATATTTTCCACCGATGAATAATGTTTGATGGGTAAGATAATGTTGTATTCAATAATCTTTGTCAACTCCTTCCTCATAAGGATCTCAATCTTGGGGTCAATTGATCTTTGTTTTTTCTTTATAGGCTTGGCACTCTCCTATAAATCTATAGTATGTTGAGCCAAACTAGTGTCAAACCCATTTAAATCATGATATTACCAAGTAATATCATCTACAAATTCTTTTCATAATGATATTAAGGCTGACTTATCCTCTTTGGCATTCACCTTTCTTAGCTTGAGTATCTTGTCTTTAAATATGGCAACTTTTTCATAGTGTTCCTTCTTAGTGGAAATGTTTACCTTATCCTTCCTCATCTAGTCATCTTAACTGAATATGTTGTCTAATGTTACCAATCCCTTATGTATCTTATTTTTATTTAATTGGATAATTTATTCCCCATAATGATGTTGTAATCTACCTTAATTCTTTGAGAAGAATTCTACCTCATGTTGTAAGAAACAAACAATCTGATTATCACTTTCAAAAACTTACTAACTCATCTCATTATCAATGACTAAAGGTCTGAAAACCACCTTGATTTTAGACTAATATTTGATGTCCTTAACCCCACTTTGTATATCATATTGTGCTCCAATGGTAGCTAACTAGTATGCATGTTGATTGGCCTCTCTAGGAGTGGAGTGAAAGTCAAAGACTTTAAATTCCTCCAAAAGGTTCCAAACCTATGAATGTAGGCCTTTAAGAGTGAATTATTGACTTAAATTTGACCTCCTACCTATTTCACCACTAATTCACTATCTCTCATATATTGAAAAAGCTTGATGCCTCTTTTTCTTGCCCATTACAACCCATAGATGAAGGCTTCATATTATATTTTATTAGAGGTGAAACTAAATTTAAATATTAGGGAAGAATAGTAATTTTTATTGGAATTTGAGACAATAATAACACCACTTCCATTATTTGATCTAGAACCATCAAATAATAAGTTTCATACCCCTTCATGTTCTTGGCTTGTACTAGTGAGACTTGGTATGGTAGTTCCTTCTTCGTGTATGAAATACAAACCCACACTTGCATCTTAAATAATTTTTTAGATACCATAGTCTTGATTTTATACTACCCATTCATCAAGGAGCAAATTTGATATGCCTTTTAGTGGTTCCTGGGCTCTTGGTCATTAGGGTGCTCATCCTCATGCAAGATAGTACAACTAACATTTGATAACTTGGGCATGTAGGGTTACAAGTAGAACCTAAAGATAGTTTTATACATTATGATAACCTTTGTATTGTACGTAGTCCTAAAAACCATGTAGGACCAATTATAAGAGAGATAACTCCTATTTTTGTAGTGAAATTCCTAGACAAGCATAAGGCAAAGTAAGGAGGAAGGTTAACTAATATGACATCTTGAGATATAGTGTAATTAATACAATAAAATAATATAATTTAAGGTATTTAAGGACACCCAAATTCTTATTAGGATACACATCTAACTATAAAATCACTTTTACATTATGTTTATAATTTAGCCCAAATTTATTAGTTATGGACTTCGGAATGACAAAAGTGCCAGTCCCACTATCTATCATGTATTTATGTATTGGGGAACAACCTATGATGAATAAAATATGGAAGGGGGGATTTATTAATAAATTATGTGATTGGGACTCATGAATTTGATTTGATTTGGTGAGGACTACATTTACCTTTTCTACTTGTTTATCCAAGACATAGAGTTTGGAAAGTTCTTCTCAAAGGAGGTCTTTTTACCCTAGAATAAGTAAGGTGTCTCACATAGGGATAGTGATTTCAGCATTATTAATATGATATAAAATTATAAAATGAGGAATGGATGCCTTGGACTAAAATTTAAGATAAAAAATATTGCTTGGAGTTTATATGAACTGAGGTATGAAAGGGCCTTTATAATTCTACCCTCTACCATCTTGCATTTTCTGAGTAGATGGTGTATTATGGGATTCACCTTGAGTGGTATTACCTTGAGGTGTTTGAAAATGTGGATAATATACCTTTTCAAGTTCCAAACTATCATCATCTACCCTCTCTTAGCCATTATATGGGCTGAAACTAAATTATCTACCTTGGCTGTAATATGACCTTGATTGGTTGCACTTGTTCAAATGAGTGTTCACCTTATTGGAATATTTTTATAAGGTGTTTTTATTCCAATTTCCCCTTGTTTACTTTTAATCTCATCTTTATCAATGAATGGATTGTCTCTTTGTGGCATAAGATGACCTTCTTTATGTTGTGGAGGAGTTTGATTATCATATGATGGAAGAGTAGGACCCTACTACATGAAACATGATTAACACACATCACCACTTGGATCCATTTATATATCATGTGACTACCACCATTGAGCATGTCATTTACCCTCCTAATCATAATTATTCTGAGTTGGGACTAGGGCTCTAAAACTATTGGCAAAATTGGGGTCGTATCTATTATAAGGTCTTGCTTGGGTAATCTACCCTTGGCCTTATTAATTGGGTTGATAGGGAGGTCTATTATACTGGTAGGGTTGATAGGGGGATTGTTATGGTTCTTGATTAGTTATATGGGGGGGGGATTTATTTCCTATCTAATGCCACTATATTTTTGTTTTGGGCCTTGATCAATCCTTCTATCTTGCCTAGTCTATTTACTTGATTTCCATTTTCTTGGTCATGATTGGTTGGGGCTAGTAATGGAGTAATGGTAGGAATAGGTGTTTGAATTTCTTGGAATATAGGCATGAAGGGTATTAGAGTGATCTTAAATTCTTGGATTAGGCAATTTTATGCCCTTATGTCCACCTCATAAACTTATGTTAGAGTTCTTCCCACCATGGATTATATCATGACTACCACATGAGAATTTAGGGATCTTAGGTAGTACAAGAATGAATAATTTGGGGTGAAACTAATGACTATGGGTATCATATCCTAGGTTTTTTGAAACATATAGTTAAAATATACCATAAATTCTTCAAGGGAAATTTTGATTATGGTGAGTTGCTCCACCAAGAAGATATGATCACTTCTATCCTCAAAGTGTTTGTACAAATGTTCCCCAAACTAATCTTAGGTTTTGATGAATAAATGTGCTAAACCCATATACCACTAGGGTGCCTTACCCTTCAAGGAGGTTTTCAATAGTCTCATAGCCACAATCTCTTATGTCACATTATGGACTAAGCACAAATTGGCTGTCTACAATATGTTCTTTAGGGGTAGTTGAGTTCTCTCTAATGAAATAGGGAAGGATTTTGAGGGGAAAAATAATTATGCCATCAAATCAATTGAGGTTTAAGGGAATACCACCATGTAAAGGCATAAAAGGCTTGCATTCCAAGCCTAATTATTATAGGTATAGTATTTGCAATAATGTTTGTTTGGGTAAAATTAGGAGAGTCATGGGATGTATGATTAGGATTAAACCTCGTATATCTCTTTCTCCTTGCAATGTCTAATGACAACTCAATAAACTCAATGTCCTTACCTTTTGAGGAAGATCATGTGACCACTTTTTACATGTAATTTGACGTTAGATATGCCACTAAAGAACTTGAAGCTATCTGATATCACCCAATTCTACAAGTAAATGCTCTAAATCACATGAATGTTGGTCCCAATGAGTGTGCCATAACTGTTAGCAATCCAATCTACACCCTTTGAAGGAGATTATTCTATTCTCTCCAAGCTTGGGATAATATGGGATTGGACTAAAGGCTCTGGGTGACCTATAGGAAGGCCAAACCTATAGTTTATTAGACTAGATCCCTTAGTACAACAAATTAATCTCTCCTTATAAAACCTACTAATGTTAGGATGGAAAGAGATAAAGTTAAATATGAAAATAAACCTATTATATGATGGCGATGCACCATTATTCATTTTATCCTCTCTTGACTGATCTTCAAGCAATACTTTATGAATAAATGAAATACTAATGACTTTGATGGACTTATTGATGGAATCATAGACATGAGTGTTTCATGTAGGGGTTATGTGGAAGGTATAAAAGTTGAAGGAAATGGAAAGAGAGGCCTACTTGATTCACTATCAATCAACTCACTCTTCAATATAAATACCACTCTAGCACTTTACATGACCTACATAAGATGAAATTATAATAGTTATGTGAAAAAGATGACCTAAAAAGGAGAAAAAACATCACACTTTATGAAAGTAAACAAACATAACACAATAATGATAATAATGAAGTCTATAAATAATACTTTTCTCTATTGATTCTCAAGGTTCAAATATAGTTTGGTAGAACTTTACTACACCCAGCTAAGGGATGAGAAGAAAAGAATCAAGTTCATAATATATATAAATGTGAGAAAGAGAGAAAATGGAATATTTTCATAGAAGTGGTTTAAATATGACATAATGGCCATCATCCACTCACTCAATAGTTACAATGACCTTTCACACTCCACCATGAATTGCTTGGGTTGACCAGTGCCTCGAATGAGCACCTTTGGGGAATTAGAGATAATTTTTAGTATGGTTTGACCCATTAATAGTGTATTTAATCCATACATCATAAATTAATTCTCCTCTCATTAGTTACTAAGCATTGAAAATGCCCCATTAGGCCCCTTTCATGAAGCATTAAGTAGTTGCCTTTTCCTATATATTGGCCATGTTTAATAAACTATCTAACCCATTGATAATAACCATGTACATGGATATTTAAACATCAAGGATCAGTAATATATGTTTTATGATGACAAATTAACTCCATGTCAATTTTCTATGCCCATAAGCTTCATTATTTTGTTGATTAAATGGCTTACGACAAGTAGTCTAGTCTCTTGCTTATTCACTAGTTGGATGACTATGAAAAATGGATAAAACCTCAAACCTAGTTGAATTATATATTTTTTAAATATAAATAAACCTTCTATGCTAGGATTTAGACTTCACAAGTAGTCCATACTTGTAATTTCACTCCACTTAGATGATTAGGTCACCTTCTTTATGCATTTTAAGAATGCCTATTTGGTGAAGGTTTGTAGAATTATTTATAAGAATATATTTGAAAATTTCCTAAATTTAGGGGGTGAGACAAGCCTCATAACACCTCCTTTAATTAGACTCAATATTTGACCAAGTTCTACACCTCATTCTCTACTAAAAACCTTGCAAATTTGTAGTTTTTGGGGGTGTTTGTATACTCTTGGTACAAACTAGTACCATATCAAGAGACTCCTCTGAGTGGGATATATGACCCAAGTGTTTAACTTGAGATTTAAATTCATTTGGATATATTTTTTTTATAACCTTCCCAATCAGGTCCTTAATAGGGTTTTAGGGAGGTTTAAGAGGGTCCTAGACTCTTAACAATGGTTCACAAAGTTTAGGGCCTTAAAATCTAAACAAATTCCACTAATATCTTATCTTAAAATCCCCCCACATAACAAAAAATTATTATCTCTCCATGAAGTATTTATTTATAGTTATGATTTTATCAAGTTGCCTCTCAGGTGAGAAATATGCATTATGGGTAGTCTTGAGGTGTCTTTAGGTCAAAATGACCAACCGTGGCATCTCCCCTATAAAATAAAGTAACCCACACATCTAAAACAGCATGGTGATCATTTTCATGAAGGTTTAAGATATCATCTAATCTCCTTTTTCCCTCTGCTCTAACCTCTAAGTGGTATTGTCTTAATGATGGTGCTAGATTAATAGGTGAGTGTAGGGTTTCTATGTTATGACCCTAAGTTGTGATGATGAGGCACTTAGACACTTTTTATGACCTATAAATCACCCTTGATGACCCTTAAATCATATATAATAAATTTATTAGGCCATAAAACTAATGTTACATGAACACAGTCCCTCATTCAAGCACCTGGACCTATCTACAAGTGTATATCAGACATGGAGGTCCCTAAAAGTGGACATTTTATGATCATTTGAGCCCTTTGGGTCTCACTCCTTCCTTAAAAACATATGAAACATGTAGGTTATTCTCAATTTCATGTATATACACCTATATTGGCTATTTTAGGCCTTATTTGTATGGTACACACCTTATACCTATCAGCTAGTAGGTGATCTGAGTGCTTAGGAGACTTAGGAAGACCATTATGACTATTTAATATTCCAATCATCTTATTTAGATGCATTTGGGGGCATAATTATTTCATCAAGTCTTAACTATGGTTAAGAAGGATTTTAGAGGTCCACCATCTTAATGATGGTTCATATAGTACAACCCTCCAAACCAAAATTGTCATGAATTTCTAGTTTACTGATCCCTTCATCTCTTTTAAATATCTTAAGGTCCCATGCAAAGTGTGTGTGGAGATATAAGAAAAATATGATGTCTCGATCTCTCTACTACATACTTTATGTAGGTTATCTTCTTAGCATTTGTTCATAAATTTAGGCCCCTCAACCCCACTCACTCCTTTATGAATTTTTATTCCAAATGGGTGTTCAAGTTTCCTTAAGAGTCTTAATCCTTGATCCCTTTTTGGTGAGAGATGCAAATGTTTGAAAGTGTAGATCGACATGGCTTTATAGAATAATGTAGATTGGGAGAGGACTAAACCCAAAAATAACTATCTCATTACACTAATCTACCTCAAATACCTCTTCTAGGGTCTAAAACATATTCACATACTCCTAGATTTCATTGAATTTGCCTGAGGGTTAGGATCTACCCCTAAAGTGGACCTGGGGTCTTAAGGCCTAAATGTGTCTTTAGGCCTTGAGGTGCTCACAATAGTATTTGGAACCTCCACCCATATAAATATGTATCTTTAGCCTCAAAATTATGAAGGTAACCTCCTCATTCTAGTCTCTATCTTGTTCACATGCTCTCACCTACACAAACCATCTCATCATCCCTACTCTCTCTTAAGCCTACATTGGCTACATTATCTTATGTATGGGCTTGGAATAGTTGATGTTGGTGTCATAATAAACCTATTTTATCTACTCATAGGGGTGGGTTTAGGGATAAAACATCAAGTTTCAAGTCCTGATCATAACCCTAAGGTTGTTATCTCTTATAACCCTACCAACACACTTATACACACAATCATACCACAACTTGTATGATCTAGGTCTGCAACTCAAACTAGACTAATTTCCTACTTAGGAGCACCATTACGTAAGGACTTGAGGGGTTTGGGTATGTTTTAATCTCTCTAATACTCCCATTTCATATATTCTAGGCATGTCCATTAATTTTATTCATGTATTCCAAAATGACTAAGCAAGGCCAATTAACTGTATATGCTTATACCATTCTATCCAATCACTTGGTCAAACCATATTATTAACCTTCCCAATTCTCATGATTTTATTTCAAACTTAGTCATATTAACCTTGAGTTAGAAGTGATACTCCATTACATACTTGAGATATATATAACTCTCACATGTTTTAACTCATCTCCTTGAGACATTAATATTCTCAATCATACCAATTTATAATGCACAAGGCTCATTTTATATATTTTTGAAGGACTCTACAAGGTAGATCTAGGTTATTTCTTGTAAGTGATGATCATGGTCTCTCAACAGGGTTTATGAATGTGTAGGCTCATTTCCTCCTATTAATAATGATGTTTTATATCATGGTGGAGTTTATAGCCCTTGTTCATATGTATTTGGCTTGGGTAAATTATCAATACCTTTGAGTGATGATTGGTAAGGTCACATGAAGTTTGAAACTTGGAGACAAGCCTTAGACTAAGGTAAGATAACAATGATAAGGTTGTCAAATGGAAAAGGCTTTTTGAGGGATTGAATTAAACAATGAAATCACTCCCAAAATAATCTATAAAGACCATAAAAATCTCCACAAACATGACTGACAAAATGTAACACTTTGATTTCATTAATGAGGCATAAACAATGAAAAATAGAAACCTAAGTATTTTTGCAAAACCTCAAACTCTGCTAAAAAACCTTAGTTTCTACTAAGGGTGAGAATGTGTTTGAGGGCTAACCAGTGGTTTCCTAGAATATAAAGGATATGATAAAGTTTTACTTATTCTAAAATAAGGTCATTCTCATTAGGATATAGTATTTACTTGCCACTTCTATGGTATCTTGATGGTGTTTAATAATGATTCTCATCAAGCACACTATCTTTCTTTGCAATGGACCCAAATGTGTAGGAAACTTTAGTTGAAATGATTATTTGAAAGATTTAGATATCTATATGAGAATTAAAGATGGACTAAGGAGACATGAGTAACTTCAAGACACTATAATTGGATCCTCAAACACTATTCACCTTCAAATGTATGCACTAAATACTCTTTCTCACTAATGAAAACTTGTTTATAGCTTATAAAAATTGGTAGTTTGGATGTTTCTAACTCAATAGACCCACACATGTGAACCAAATGTTGAGGATGACATATAAGGACCCTGAAGAGATAGAGATGACATGAATAATCACTAGTTTGATCAAACAAGCCAAAAATACATTGAAACCATTCTCCTTCTTTTTCCTTATGTAAATGAAGATGGTCTTTAGGTTATTCAGCTTCTTAGTGTTTGTTCATACATCACAAGGACTAAACTTGAAACAAATTCCCATGATTAGAAGGTCATAAAGTCTATTTTATCTGTCTAAGATCATGTACACTCACTCTCTCTCTCCTATATGGATTGAACACAAATTTGAAGTGCTTTCCATGTCTACCAAAGAGCTTAGTAGAGAAAGTGAACCAATTTTTGGCTATCTAGGCCCTAATATACACTTGGATTTCTTCATCATATGCCTATGTTTAACTCCCCTTATAGACCCCTAACTCCATCTAAGCAAGTCCATACTATATAGATTTGTACCACTTAAAAAACACCTACAACCTATACATTTCTTGTGTTTTCTCATGTTTCAAACCATAAATCATTATTGGCAGGTAGGAAGAGGGAAAATAGGGGTCAGATAATGTTTGAAAGTTCATGGTATGGCTTGGGGAGTTGAAGAGACATATTTTTACACATATGGGGCCCATTTTATGTAAATTATAGGTGTTGGCTTGTGAAAAGGACAACATTAGTATATTAAATTCTTTGTTATGGCAATGTGGTGATAATGGGGGTCCTTTAAGGCGTGTTTTATGGATTTAGTGGCCTTTTGAACTCAAGTATCATTACTTAAGGGTTAAATACTCCACTTTAAGACAATATGTTATGGTTTCAAGTGAAGGCTTCAAACAAAATTCATTTCAATATTTATTAAATGGCCCTATAAAATGATAAATAATTAAATTAGGCTTCCACTATAGCTTCACAACATTCTTAAAGCTTATATCTAGTCCATACCTTGCATATCTTGAATACACTAGAAAAGGTCATGATGAGTCATCAACTTTAACATTCAATAATATCCATCATGGCACATTTGAACTTTTGAGACCACTCCATAGCCTCTTATGACCCTTCACACATGTTTAAACATAAGAAGGACACTTGACACAAGTTAAAACAAGGAAATATACAACCACCATGATGTTTTCATGACATGACAAGACATTCAGACATGCTTCCCTTCACATGACACTCAATTACTTCTTTTAAACTTCCTTCATTCATCAATAGATATGAGAAGAGTGAAATTTTAGGTGGATTAAGTACTCAAGACTTAGGTTGACTCCTTTCTAGGCTTGAGGGTAAAAAGTAGTCAACAATGATGAGGAGTATGATAATAATAAAGTTGGAGTTTTATTATTTTATTATCAAGTAATTTATATAAAATAGAACATGGATTATATTTTAAACTATCAAATTTAATTGGTTGATTCTTATGTATAATAGGCTCATTCAAATTAGCTATTTATTTATAAACCATGCTCTTTTAATCTTTCCTTTTATTAAAGAACTTGGTTGGAAGTTTTCACTTGAGAAGGTGAAGTACTTGGTTCAACTTCATTATTTTTAAATTAATTCTTGGGTGAAGATGATTTTGTATCACTTAAAATTGTCAACCTATGTCAATCACAAGTGAGATCCAAGGTTTAGGTCAAGATATCCATATAGATCTCTAAAAATAATTACAAGAATTATAAATTTCTATTTTCTTAAGTGGATACATAAGACCCTTTCTAAAGATAAATTTATTTTACAAATACAAGGTTCCATACATTAAATAATATAATGCATTATTAAACATTAAAATGTGTATAGACATATACATTTGTTTCACTTTATCACTTTATTCACACTTTTTATTTTGTTGTCTTGTCAATGCATCAGTATCCCTAAGTGCATGCATTGAAGGGTTCACCAAAAATAGGGTGGGATCAGCTCATGGTGCTTTATGAGATATGTTATAATTATGTCCTATTATTCTATCACTACTATTAGTCTAACCTATTCTATGCCTCTATCCATATTTTCATTTTATCTACTTCTTGTCTAGATTTGATAACTTCCATATATCCCATGGTATCAACCTATCCAATACCTTTTATTTTATGAATTTGGTCTTCCCATACTATATTTTCTAGCCTAATATATTTTTAAGTGGGTTTAATAAATTTATACTATATAAAATTGGTTGATATTGTACTCTATCAACCATCATCTTCCAACCATATCACCCTGCTGATACCATCGACTTAGAGTTTAGGGTTGGTTTTGGGTATTAGAAATATATATATATATATATATATATATATATATATATATATATATATATAGGGGTGGTATTTCATTCCTAATAAGATATACCAAATTCATACACTTTTATTGATCTCACACTTCGTCCCTAAAGTAGTATTTAGGAAATTTTTTGGTTTATAAGCTTATATTGGAGGTTTTGTCTTGTAGTTACATTAAATCTCAATAGGAGGAATAATTGGGAATTCTTAACTAAGGCTATCTAGGTCTTGATTGGACCATTTATGGTCTTAAACATAAAAAATCTCTTTTAGATATTTATTTGAGACAAAGGGGGAGATTGAAGTGTTGATAGGTTCAACCCATGTTAAGTATTTCTATCCCTACACTCTTCCCTTTACTTACTTTGTATATTAGATGTTTTTTATTGATTTGTGGATGTATATGTGTATCCTTGCTTAGGATCTTATTTATACTGAATAAGATAGTATAGATATAGGATTATTTAGCTTACCATTAATCACTTTATGTTGAATAGACACCCATTTTTTAACACCTTATTCCTTATTATAACCATTTACCTAGTATTTAAATTATTTTTACCCCTTTACACCTATTTACTTTACCAACGTATTTACAATCATATGCCTTTGTTAAGGTATAATGTGAGATATATCCTTATCTCATAGGCTTAGTATTTTGAACAATTTATTATTAACATTTGATTTTGATGTATATTTTATGCATACACTCTCCTCATACCTTTACTTAGCTCTAATTACTGCCTAAATCCCGTCTTTGATCTTTGATTTGATTTCTTATCACAGGTAGTCTCCTCTCTTTCATATCTTGATAAATATTGCCTTTAGTGAGACTCATAATCATCCTTAATTTCATAGTCATATTATCTCTCTTACCATATCACCCGTTCATCTCTTAACTTCAACTTTGCACTCTCTTATCTTTACTTTGAATTCTCTCAACTCATCTTCTCTCACTCTCCACAAGGCCTATTTAGGCTTGATTCACTTGTACTAGGTATATAGATCTAAACCTAATTATATAAATTGAAACCTATCATAATTTATTTCCTCTTCATCCTCCTTGGTGAAAACACAATTCTTTCAAACCCAAATTTCAAGACTTCACTCCCTATCTCATCCAAATAATGCATTTTTCTTCCTTTAAACCTAGTTCCTTAAAGTCCTATTTAGGCAAAAATATTGATGTTTTAAATAAAATAAAGGGGTTATAAAAAAAATAATCACATTTTTTATACCCTTTATCTCCTTTGTACTTCACACAAAATTTCAAGTCTTAACTCCTAATGGAATTCCTTCTTCTTTCACACCCTACTTAGCAATTACGTCTCTTTAGTCCTAGTTCAATCCCACAGTCATAATGACCATACTATATGGAAATATACTATATTAAAACCTCATTAATCCTATATAAAATTTGAAAACATAATATATTCCAAATTTACATGGATTTTGGCTAGTGGAATCAAACGTTATGTTAGTTTCTAACTCCAAACCCTAGTCTTGGTGTACATAGGCCTATGCAAGGCCGAGAGCCTATAAAAATGGATAATTGAGTTTTAATAAAATTTAAACATTTATAAAAAAATATCTTATGTCTTTAAAAACTTTATTCACCTCCCCCAATAGCTATATGTTCATGGATAATGACTATAAAGATCTAATATGCAAGTATACATAATTCTGAGTGTAAGAGAGGGTTGTGTGTGAAGGTTTGATGAAAATCTTACATGTATAAGGTATTTATCAAAATAAAAATGTATTATAATAATAAATAAAAAACTATATACTATGTTTATGTTTAAATAAAATTCAATAACCCTGAAACAATCATCAATAATGCAAACTTACTTGTCACTCTTGACTATATATTGGCATAATTTTACTAGTTGGGCTATCTTGTAGATGAACCCATTATTATTTATAAAATGTTTGTAAGAACCCAGATTATGTAAAGTAAAAAAAATTAGATTTACCATATCATGGGAATATAATGAAATCACACAAATTATTGTCCAAAATATTTTTTTTATTGATCTCATTTCTTATAAATAGTGCTACACATAATCTGTGCAAAGGTAGGCAAAGTTATTCAAATATTGATTTTCCCCCCTCCTTTTTAAGACTCTCCAAATATATTATTATAATTTATCCTAATATACCTACCTAATACACACTCTCCTCTCATCTAAATGTAATTATATTCTTTTAAAACATCAAACATGCAAGAAAACTTACTATTTTTGCCAACTCCACATAGGGTGGTAGTTACAATACCAAATTTCTTGGCATACATTTATTGGTTCATGTATTAAAATTTAAAAAAAAAAAAAAAAAAACCCATATTACCTAATAAGATGCAATATAAACATTAAACAACATTGAAATTCCTTACAAGATCTAAAATACCACTCTAAGCCTAGTTAGGAAAATCAAAATTTTAAATTTCCCTTTTTGGTGGGAAAACTCTAAATATGTTCAAAAACATAAAACAAAGACTCCTAAAAACTCCAATACATCCTAGGGGACCTTATAAGACCCACCACACCCATATAAAACTAAAAATGTATAACATGAACACTCAAACATACTAACAACCTTTGTTACTTGGTGATGCTCTACATCAAGCTCCCTAGGTGGGAAAATTTGAGTTCTTGCTCAAGTGTACTATGTTTAACTTCTTAGTTTATTTCCAATTATTACTTTTATGATTTTATGATATCCTTTTGATTTTTATCCTCTTATATTTCTCATTTATTCTCAATTAGTCCTTTTCTTTTTTTCTCCTTTCCTTATCTTTCCTCTTTGGTAACTCATCCTCTACCTCCTTGAAGTACATGATCTACTAAAACTCTTTATCCACTTCATATTATATCTCTAATTTATCTTCATCATAGTCTATCTCAAATTTATGTTTATCATTCTTAACTCTTACTCCTACTCCATATCCTATTTACACCTTTGTCATGATTTATTCATGCACTCCTTTTTGGTCTATCTTCTCAACAATGATTCCTCTTTAATCTACATTATCTAATGGATTATTATGAATATTCACACTTTTAATAATATAAGTCATATCTCCTTTGGATTCCTCTTCATGATACTCCACTATATCATGGTGAGTCTTCTCATAGCCTTCTTTCTCATCATATAATGATATCTCCTTGACCAATTAAGTTTCATCATAATATAACATTATTTGGTAAAGTTTTGTATTAATATAATCATGCATAATAACAACAAAATAATATATAACATTACCCATTTAATAGGTCATATTCTTACCTTGTGCTTTATTCCTTTTCTTTTTCTCTTATTCACTTTTTTTAGCTCTCCTTCCATGAGTCTTTATTTTTTATACTTTTTCATGTTATTTGGAATGGTTATTGGGATAAGAATACCCTCTATTTTCTCTCTCCATGCTAACATTATATTAATATTTCCTTTGATATCTTTTTTACTGATTTTTTCCTTTTCCAAACATGCATTCTTCATCCAGTCATACCCTTTGTGAGAAACATGGATGTCCTCCTATTTCCTTGGATCTATCATGAGATCTTGTGTCTCATTGCTTATTTTCTCCATGTGATCATGGAGTGAATCTCTCTCATGCATATCCATACCTACACCATCACACTTAGTATATATCACATTATATTCATGATATTTGATAGTCTTTTCAAGGATCTCATTGTCCTTTCCATCCTTTCTTTTTCTTGTATTCTTATTCTAAGACTCTATATGAATCCATTTCATCTTCTTGAGTTCCTTATCATGTCCTCTTAACCTCTACTCTTTACTTACATCATCATCTACCCAAACTAGTTCTTTGATAAACTCACATGATTCTATGCTTAGTTTGTTCATAGTTTTAGGCTTACCTTGGCTTTCAAATTTTTTTGGTTCACCTTGTACTAATGCTTGTCCACCCTCTTTCATAAAACTCATTGATTGATTCTAATTTTATGCCCTTATGTGACCTAAATTTCACATCCTTAAATTATTTATATGGGCAATATGTTCCTTGTCCTTTAAATCTTATTTTATTCATCTTATAATTATTCCTCTAGCTCTTTTATGATAGATATCATCTTCTTTTCTCTTTGACTAAGGATATCTATTAGATCATCTTCAACCTATTGCATCAATCCTCTCCACATGAAATCCTATTTCCTCATTGTCCTCTTTCATAACATGTTCAATATATTTTATTTGGGCTCCATCTCCATCTTGTGTCAAGTTAGATATTCCTTTGTACTCTTCTTATATCAACCCTTGTTGTTCTATGATGTATGTTGATTTATCCATCACTATTTATATCTCTTGATACTCCATTGTCTCATGCCAAGTATTCATCTCTTTAACTAATATTTTTGGATAGACTTTTTACCTTCCTAAATTATTTATGTCATACTCCAAAGATACCATGTTTTATTGCAATTGATCCCAACTCACATAGATAAATAACTGGACTTATTTCTTTGTGAACAAATCTTCATCACCTGCATACTCATGTTCATACTCTTTTATTTCTTCATGTAATAAAAACACATATTTATGAGCTTCATTGCTCTTGATTCTATCCTCTTGATTCAATTTTTTTATGCCTTCCATGAGGCATAATTCTTCTTGAAGATCTCCTTCTCTAAGCTTCTCTCCTCTTTCAGGGTAACAAATCACTATACCTCTATACATGGCTGCCCAATCAATTTAGTCTTCAACATAAGCATGTTCTTCATGATTTATTTCCTTCATGATTTCAAGTTTTATTTCTTCAAAATGTAATTCTTATTTCTTCACTTTTTTTACTTACATACACACATGAAAATAAATAAATAATTTTAAAAACTTGAGTCTTATTTTCCTCCATCTTCTCCTTCTTAATTTTATTTGATAATGCCTTTAGTTGGTTCTTCACATCATCCTCCATGACTATCTCATTATCCTTGAGGTTATGCTCACCTTCCTCTTATCTAAAAATATATTCATCCCTCGTGAACCTCTTCATATCATCCTTGAGCTGATTACATAGAAACTTATTTTTCTTCTCATTATCTCTCATGACAATATTTATTATTATCTCTATGAGTAAACCTATAGGCCACTTAACTCTCTTCTTCATCATTACACATCCATACCATTGGATTTATTATTATTTCATGATATTCACTTGTACTAGGTATCTACATCTAGACCTCCTTATTGATATTTTAAACTATCATAATTTATTTCCTCCTCATCCTTTTTAGTTAAAACACCATCCTTATAGACCTAAATTTTAAGACTTCACTCCCTATCTCATCCAAACAATCCACTTTTTCTTCTTTTAAGCATAGCTCCTT
This sequence comes from Torreya grandis, assembly GCA_037957365.1. NCBI lineage: Eukaryota > Viridiplantae > Streptophyta > Pinopsida > Cupressales > Taxaceae > Torreya > Torreya grandis. The sequence continues at coordinate 741,378 of JARHVA010006218.1, forward strand.
GTTTCCCTATTTAATAAAAAAATATTGTTGATTTTAATATAATATATGGGTTATATAAAAACTAAACACATTTTTAGATTCCATTTTTCCCTTCCTACTCACACGAAATTTCAAGTTCCAAATCTTAATGGAAGTCCTTCTTTCACACCTTGCTTGGCAATTAGGTCTCTTTAGGACTGGTTCAATTCCACAATCCTATTGACCATATTATATGTAAATTTACCAAATTTAAACCTAATTAATAATATATAACATGTAAAAATAAAATATATTCCAAATTTTCAAGTATTTTGGATAGTAGAATCAAATTTTACACTAGTTTATAACTCCAAACCCTAGTCTTGGTGTACACATGTTTGTGCAAGGTTGAGAGCCTATAAAAAGGGATAAATTGAGTTTTAATAAACTTAAAACATTTATACAACCTATTTTATGAATTAACCAACTTTTTTCACCTTTCACCAATAGTTATATGTTTATGGGCAATGTCTACAAGGCTCTAATATGTAATTATATATAATTCTGAGTGTAAGAGAGAACTGTGTGTGAAGTTTTGATGAGCCTCTTGAAATTATAAAGGATTTATGAGCCTAAAAGTGACATATTATCATAAATAACAAACTATCTACTATGTCTATTCTTAATACAATTCAATAAAATGCAAACAATCATCAACAATGCAAACTTTCTTGTCATTCTTGACTATACATTGGGAGAAGTGTTATTAGTTGGCCTATGCTATAAATGAACCCATTATTACATATAAATTATTATAATAACCCAATGTATTTAAATAAAAACATAGCTTGAGATTAATCATAAGATATTAGTCTCATGAAAGCACATAAATTATTCTCCAAAACATTCTTTTTCTTTATTGACCTCATTGTATACAAACAATCCTACACATAATTTGTACAAATGCAGATAGAGTTCTTCAAATATTGATATTTTATCCTCATTTTTAATAATCTCCAACTCTATTATTTGAATTTATCCTACTCTACCTAAACTATACACACTCTCCTCTCATCTACATGAAATTATATTATTTCAAGATATCAAACATGCAAGAAAACTTCCTCTTTTTGCCAACTTCACATAGGGTGGAAATTACAATACCAAATGTCTTGGATTATCTTTCTTAGTTCATGTATCAAATGTTTAAAACACATTTAACATACCCATAGTACCTAAAATTACCCATTAAAAAAATTAAACAACACTGGCATTCCTTATAAGATCTAAAATACCACTCTAAGACTAGTTAGAAAAATCAAATTTCCCTTTTTGGTAGGATAACTCTAAATGAGTTTAACTTGGAAATATAAAAAATCCTAAAGACTCTAATACATCCTATGGGACAATATAAGACCCCTCACACCCATAAAAAACTAAAAATGGATAAGATGAACAATCAAACATACTAATAACCTTTGTTACTTAGTGATCCTTTGCATTAGAGTTTTAAGTTACCCTCTGCTAGTTATATGTATTTAATTAGTCCTTACCTAATCATATAAGTATACACAGGGTCTATTATTGAACTTATTCAAGTCATAGACTATTGAGAGAAAGAGGATAGTTTTAGGTCATCCTATCCCAAGCATACATTTTGGTGAACCTGACATTAAAGTTATCCTTCAATTTCTTAGAATTGTTTCATGTTTTTCCTTTTAGCTTCTTAATGACAACATGAAAACCACCACACATATTTTAGTTCAACTATGTTTTCCAACCCAATTTCATTCATTATTTTTTATAAATTATATTATTCAACTTGATATTATATCTTATCTTTCCACCAACATTATTGACTAGCTCAATACCAATATGTTTTTCTGAATTATATTAGCTAGGCTGATACAATTATATGCATATTTAAAATTATATCATGTAGTCTAGTATAGGTTCATTTGATCAGTTTTAGCTTATGACTATATCAGTCAATTTGATACTATTTTATTTTCTTTTTTAATCCATTTCATGCTATGAATTTAGATTTTAAAATATATCATTTTTTATACTTATTTTTATTTTTTTATCCTGTGAAACTATGTTTTAATAGTTGGAAAACTAATAGGATATATCATTCTAAGACAAGTAGTTATAAATTTTACCTAAGCCATGGTGTGAGGGCAGTATCATAATACTCAAGCCATTAGAAAACACTATATAAATAATTTAGTTTCCATGTACCTCATGGTATATAAAAAACTCTTAGGATTATTATTTTTATCCTTTACATAACTTTCTATCCATTTAATTTTTTAATACACCTATAAGAAATTATCCCAAGGAATTTACTCTCAACAATACAAGATAGTGTGTCTAAGATATGATGGAATCCTCTATATTTAGTGTCCTTGTGGACATGTTCACTATTTATGGCTTGGATCAGTATATTGTTCACAATTTAATTCTAGGATTAGTATATATGAGATCCTACAATTCAAACACACCCTTGTGTAGTTATGCCTTCCTATTTTAATTTTATTACTGAGTTATAATTTTATCTTTCTTTTCTTCTATACTATATTAGCCAACTCGATATGATTTTGTGTTGTGTGAAAATTGCAGCAACCCACCCAATATAGTTCTATGTTAAATACATCATCAAGCCAAATATAGTATAATTTTACCATATTACTATAAGCTATATTGGCCAACCTAAAATAGTTATTTTTTATGACTTTTTATACTATAAAAACTAATATAGTTTGACTATCTCTAATTCTAGTTCCCATTTGTATCGACCACTTTGATACAACCTATTTTTAGCATTCATCTGCATTTGATTGCACTAAAATCTTGGTATATCTAATATTTTCACTTCCACTGTGGAATATTTTTTTACCAATCCTTAGTTAATGTATTGGTTTATGAGTTACAATCTAATGATCTACCTAAGAACAACATAACTCATTTTATCAATTGAAGTCAAGTGGAAATGAAACTTCCCAAGCCTTCATAAACTTTTGAAAAGCTTTAGCCAACAAAGCTAAGCATAACATGTAAAATAATGTATTCCACATTTTTACCAATGTACTTAATCCCGCACTACAATATATCATAATGAATCTTTCTCCAAATTTTTTTGAGGAAACCCTTAATCAACATAAATTTCAATATTTATTTATAAGATAATTTGAAACTTCCAAAATTAAGTTTAAAACTTGAATTCTTATGATATATAAAATTTAAAATGATACAGATTATGGTGTCTCAGACACTTATGATTCAGAGAGAAACATAGATGTTATTTTACCAAGAATTTCTAATGAAGTGTTTATTTCCCCACCTCTAAATGGAAATCCCTTCCAACATCTTCCTCCTCCTTCATAAGTTAATAATTATGAAATCCATCAGCCTTTATCCCTAGTTGATATTAGGAAATAATTTCCTAGACCCCCATCTAAATAATTTGACACTTCCCATTACAATGTTCATTATTAAAACCCTAAAATATTTTCATAATTTCATGTAAATTAGTGTCATTCCCATGAGACTTGTAAAGAAATTAAGCACTTGGATTTCAAATTCTTGTTTGGTACAAACCTTGATCATGAAACCATGATCATAGAACAAAACTATGCTTATGATAAGGTATACAAGGCTCATGACTCCAAGGTCAAGCATGATGTAGTTTACCAATAAAATTCTCATCTTACTCTTTACCCTAAAACACTTCCAAACCACACTCAAAATCTACAAACTAAAAATCAAAATCAAACACCTTCCCAACTAGTCACCAATGTTGTTGAAAATAGGGTTAAACCTAATTATTCTAATGATGAATAAATCTTAGTTAATATGAACAACATGAATCAATTAGTATCTTATATTAATCTTTATCCATTTTATAATTATATTATATAACCCGATTACAAAAAAATTAATAATAACCCTCCACATCTCTTGGCATGCATCAAATATTAAGAAATTGTAACTTTAGGACTTCTAGACAAACTAATTATATTAACCAACCTACTATATTATTTTAAGTTCACAACTATATTGACCAACCTAGTGTTGTTCCTTACCTTCACAATTGTAATGGCCAATATAGTGTAGCTTGTTTCACCATCAAGATATGTTAAAACTATATTGACTAACTCGATACAGTTTTATCTAAACCATGACCAACTATATAAGCTAAATAGATATAGTCTATTTCATCAGCTAGTTATTTTTCCATTATATATTTAAGGTTAGTATAATATATTTATACTCTTAATTATAATTCTATTTTATTAGCTAGGTCGATAAAATATATTTTAGTCAGGTCGATACAATCTATTTCTAATATCTTTATGTAACAAACTGCATCGACCAAGTTGATACCATTAGATTAACTTACCGCAAATGTATCAAATTTTTTGAGACCATACACTTTTATTATTGATTATATTAATTCTAGTTCATTTCATTCTAAAATGGATCCAATTTATAATTCACTTTCATTGTCTGGTCTAGCTTACATAGGATTTGATTAATGGGATCCCATAAAAGATTTTCCTAAGCTCCCATCTTAAATTCCATTCCTTGAGATCATGAGGACTTCTCCACATAATATAAATATACTTATGAAAATTTTATTTTTCATGAAAATCCCTTGACCACCACCTATGGGCAAAAATGATACTTTCCTATGTCTAAGGATAACATTTTACAACTATGTGATATGCCCATATAGGTTGATCAAACTATGGATACCTCTTTCTCACTAAAATTTACTATAAATTCTATGATCCCTAATGAAATATTACTTTGTATGAATGATTTTTCATTAGTGTCCAAGTTGGGGGTATTCATGTCAAATTATCTTTGATAGATGAAGGCTAGGGCACTTGTGTCACCTTTTTAGAATTCATGAGAACTTTAGGATGCTTAGAATTTTATCTTAAGTCCCTAAAACATGTGTCAAGGATATGATTGAAGATAAATTCATCTATTAGGATGGTTTTTACTCCCTATCATGGTACTACCTATCATGATTAGAGTTAAGGTTATGATTTTTAACTTTTTTTTATCATAAAACATTTTTCTTGGCCACTTCTAGACTCATCACATGAGCTTCATTGCCTCTTGTACACTTCAATGAATTAAAATTCCATAAAAGCGTGTTATCTATAATATTAAATGTGATGATAACCCTTATAATTTTGAATAATTATAAGAACATGGTGTCTTTGAAATACCAACCCCTTGAGCATTTACCTAACATTCCCTTTCATGAATACCAAGGTTTTAATTATCCCATCAACTCAATTAAGTGTACAATGGTCACCCCAAGATTATGGGAAACTTCCCATCTGATCTCTTATATTTTGATAATGATGAGCCCAATAATACTAGTCTAAAAATTAAAACATCAAATCTTCCTTCTAACATCATAACTTAATTTCCTCCCACCTTTCAACCTCATTATTTTAAGAATCTAATTGATTAGATTCTTACTTTTGTGGTCATTCCTAATAATCCTTTTTCCCATACATTATATAGTGATAATGTTATAATCCCTTAACATCAATCTTGCTACTCTATATTATGATGATGTTTATACCTTTGATCACCTATATTTATCTGATTATGCCCAAGCTAAGGATGTGGAGGCTATTTATTATCATTCCTCTCTCCACTGCTCTTATGAGAAATCTAAATTAGATTCTGGTATCAACTTAATAGATATCATTCAATCAAGCCTTCCTTCTAATTTTCATAAAATTTGTCCCCTTTAATTAATTTTCAAATGTTTGAGATGAAGGGTGATCCAATTTCTACTTCACATACATATTTTTTAACTTATGAGCCTCTTTAGAACATGCTTGCAGACTGAACCCTGACTGGACCATACTAGTTCACCATATTCTTTGATATTTTAGGCTCACTTATTCTAGGGCCTAGAATCTTGGCTAAAATTATATGGACTACATTGAGGTTAAATCCTAAATAAATAACAACACCATTTTATTCATTTCATAGAGTATACAATCACTTACAAAAATAGTGTAGACCAATTTAAAGATATATAAAACAAAACCAAGTTCATAAATCAACTATTCTATGAAAAATAATGATTATTTATTTGATGAGGTTCCATACATACCCCATTATGATTCTCTAAGTAGGCCATATTCGATCTAACACCCACAAAGATGAATGGTATTGTGAGTTTTATAAGGTTTCTTGTCATTTTAATAAAGAATGTAAAGCTTATCAGAGATTCTTAGCATAACAAAAGCTACAATGCCCAATTTCCACCATAAATATTTGACCATCTTGGTTTGTTAATCCAAGGTGCTCTTATTGCTTCTATGGGACTAGTATGAATTCTTTGACTCACTATCAATCTCTTTGGTAGTGTATTGATGCACTTTGTATTGAATAAGCTAAGATTCCTAATATACCAAAAACGTTTCCATAAAATACTACACTTGATTATAGCCCCAAACATGGGAATTGTATCATCATTAGCATCAATGTGCTACACATCACAAAGATAGAGATGTAGAGATATCTAGAATAAATTTAGAGACTTTTCAAGGCCCTCACCTCTATATTCCAAAAAATGCTCACACAATTCATCTAAGATGGAGGAAAATATTCCCCTATGACCAAAATCATCCCATATATTATAAGATGTATGTGTTATGGTGACTTATATCACTCACATTGATTATTCTCATCATGAGTCCCCTTGATCATCTCCTTCCATCACACCTACTTTTTCCTTAGAACTCATATGCTAAGAAGTTATAGCAAAAATCTTAGAAATCGTAGAATAGAGCTTGATCCAAGCCATATATTAGTTGTAATAAGATTTAGTAGATGTTATGCAGATGTATGTCAATATATTTCATGGTTCTTGTGAGAATTTAATTGTTTCATATCATTTAATTCACATTTTCACATTATTGGATTTCATATGTGATGCTTGTTGTACTTAACTTGATTATTTCATGATCTTTTACATTTTAATAATTTAGTTTTTTAGCATGTATGTTTGCTTTATATCATTTGTAACCAATTTAAATTTAGCCTTTATCTCCTTGTGAATATTTGGTATTTCCTCTAGTTTTTTTATTTTTATCATTTATATCACCTTAAAGTCATCCTTTGATTCCTTATATATTTTAGGTATCACCTTTAGGTTTACTTCAACATAGTTATACCATTTTTCCATTTTCCTTTATTTCATTGTGATTCTTTGTTATCATTTTACATTTCCTCTCTTTTGGGATGAGTTATATTAACACTTGTGTTAGACCCTATGTAGGCTAGTACAACTTATCTAGTGATGCAATTATCACCTTGCATAACCTAGTCACCCTTAAAGAAAATTTCTCCCTCTTTATGGTAAAAAATTTGAATATTTGTCATTATATCACCCTTTTATTAGAAATAAATATTCCATAATCCCCATTTTTCACATTTCATTTCACTTGAGGCATACTTAGGTTAGAGTCAATATTTCACACTTTCATATGGGAAAATTCTAGGAGTATTTTATTTCCCATGATATTTAATTGGTCCTTTCTAGTGGTCAAGAATAAGATATCTTGTGTTAAATATTTATATCACCATGTTTGGTTTTTCCAAATCCATATGGAAGAGGAAAATACAAATATCCAAAATATTTTAAAATCCAAATCAATAAATGATAATATTAAAATAAAAATCAAATATTTAAATTTAGATCACATCAAAAGACATTATCTTTTTTAGCACATATACTATTCTAGATAAATCTCAAACTCTACATTCTACCTCACGATATAGATTAGGTCCATTTGGCTGTGCTAGCATAGTATACTAGGGTAGGAGATCTCATTTCATCATTTTTTATCTTACTACATGATAGTGCCACCTACTTTCTCATGCAAGTACCTATTCTTCATAGTAGACTGATGACTCTATAAGGGGTATTGAGGAGTATCTTACATGTTGTGGGAATGTAAGATACTTTTATTTTTCATGTATATAACCTTAATGGGATGATTTTCATAATTTACTTATTATACCAAATTTGTGATTTATAGGTGTGATTCCCTAGTTATTTGATGTTGATAGCTCTTAACCTTGCCCAATCGACTAGAGTGTCTCACCTTAAATAAGTATTTATACATCATATTTTTGGTACCTTACATCCTTATAGTTTCATAATATCCTCCCCAATACCCATTTGATGGATATTTATCTTGTTTTATCATGCCCTTTCTTATTGACTTCATACTTGGTGGGAAATACAACCAAGCGTTACCCATAGACTCCCATATCCATTAAAATCCATACCATCTTAGTAATCATAGTCATGTATCTACATCTTTATTATTTCCTACATCATATTTTATAACAAGCATTGAGTTCATGTTTTCACTCATAGGATTATTTAGACTTATTTTACAATCATTTATGTCATTATTGGATTTAAGTTGAATTTATTAATCTTACATTAGATGCATTTTACAATAATTTGTATCTTTATATATGTTCTATTTAAGTAGACTTACATGGGATGACATCATGTTTCATATATCCTTACTTGAATATTTTTTTCTTACATTGGATATTTTATTTTTATAATGTTTTACATTCTTGGTCACAATATTTGGTGTGTTTTTGAATGATATTAATTCACCAAATAAGTAAAAATATAGAAATATATCATAATGATATGTAAATATAGAAAAAAATATGAATAATAGATAATATACTTTGAGGGGGAAACCTCCCAAATGCTTTCAATAAGAATGACTACTCAAATATGATTATGAACAACTAACCCTACCTCCTATATATAGTCTAACAAGGCCATGTACCACCCATAGGCTGACCTATTAAGTATATGAATGCATAACTAAATTTAAAATAATATAAAAAAGGGTTATGCAAGCCACAAGTCGACTACACATATCCCTAGACATGCCAATGGTTAAGGGTGTAACATGCCCCTCCCCTTAAAAACAAAATTGTCCTCAATGTTGAAGTAATCTCAATTTTTTTTGCATGAATGATTCATTCTCCCAAGTAGTATCTTTATGAGGTATATTCTTACATTTGATTAGATACTCAATAATCAATCTGGACCATAACTACTTAGTGCATGTTTAAAGGACCACTTTAGGATAAAGAATAATCCTCCCTTACTCTCTAATTATAATAACTCTATTTAAGTGGAAAATGTCTATCCAATGACCTTCTTAAGGAAAGATACATGAAATACTAGATGAATACGAGTCGATGGAAGAAATTCCAGGTTGTAAGCCACATTACCAATTTTTGCAAGATCTGATAAGGGCCATAATACTTGGGAGATAGTTTAATATAATTTTTATATTACTTCAAGGACATATGATTATATGGTTTCAAGTGAGCAAACACCCAATCACCAATTTCAACATGCCTCTCAATCCTATGTTGATCTACCTATTGCTTCATGTGATTATGGGCTAAATATAAATTTTCATGCAAACTAACAAGGACTTCTTTTGATGTTGAAGGTTTTCCTCCACCACATGTATATTTAGGTGGGTCTTCAAGGTTGTAGTGAACTATGCACTAAAGTATTATACCACCATTCAACCAAGGGTAACCATTGAACCCATTTATCTTGTTTATCTAACACAAAACAATGAAGGTATTATTTTAAACACTTGTTGACTACTACAATTTATCCATAAAATTGAGGATGATAGGACAAGTTATGAGCCAATTAGGTTCCCAAACATGCAAATAATTTTGTCCAAAAATTACTAGTGAATATGGGATCTTGATCACTAATTATAATCTTGGGAGTACCATGCAATTTATGAACTATATTGAGAAAGGTAGAAGCTACTAGAATAGACACCAATGGTTGAGATAAATAACAAAAATGAGAATACTTTGTCAGTCTATCCATAACAACCATGATAAAATTTCTACCTTTAGATCACGGTAACCCAGTGATAAAATCCATAGATACCTCTTCCCATAATTGACTAGGGATGGATAAGGGTTATAAAAGATCTAGGGTTTGAATGGTTTCACCTTTATTTTGATGACAGACCTTACATTTGGCCATATATTTTTGTACATTCCCCTTGATTACTTTTCAAAATAAAACCTTATTGACTTTATGATATGTTTTCAAAAACCCTGAATGACAATCAAGTGGAGATGCACGAAGTTCTTAAAGGATTTTTTGTTTGAGAAGAGAATTCTGACACATAAATAATTTATCTTTGTACCATAATGCATTCCCCTTCCATGTAAACTTTTCAATCCCATTATAACCTTACTACAAATTCTAGATCAATGCATGTGTAATACTATCATTCCCCCATTCTTCCCTTACTTCTTAGATCCAGTCTACCTACTAAAAGGTCATGGTATACAACAATTCCTCAATTGGTTCATCACACCTAGATAGTGCATCAGCCACCACATTTTCTTTTCCTTTATTGTAGACTATTTCAAAATCAAAACCTAACATTTTCCTCACCCATTTTTTTCTATTCAAAGGATAACCACTATTCCAAAAAATACTTAAGGATATCATGATTAGTCTTTACTTAAAAATCATGGCCCAATAGATAAGGTCTCCATTGTTTGAATGCATGTAAAATAGACATCATCTATTTATCATAGATGGGTTTGAGCTGATTTTTACCCTTTAGTTGATGACTTTCAAAGGCAATGGGCCTACCCTTTTACATGAGTATTACAACCATACCATATCCAAATGCATCACATTCAATCATAAAAAATTTAGAAAAAATCTGGATTAGCCAATACTAAGGTGGTGTACAAAGCCATTTTCAATTGTTCAAATGCCTTGATGCTATATCAGTCCACTAGAAGGAGTTTTTCTTCAACAAATGATAAGTGCTACAATACTACCATAGTGTTTTAAAAACCTATGATAATAACTAGTTAGCCCCAAAAATCCCCTTAGTTTCTTAAGTATCTTAGGAATATGCCACTCCATGATGGCTTGGATTTTTTTAGGATCAAATTTTACTCCCTTATGTGATACAATATGACCCAAATATTCTAGTTCTTGAACTCCAAAAGCACATTTAGATAGTTTAGCATACAACTGATGTTTCTCAAGAACTGAGAGCACCTATTTCACATGATGCAAGTGGTCTTCCCAAATTTTGATATAAATAAGGATGTCATCAGAAGAAAAAAAGTAAAAAATTTCTCAAAAATTGCCTAAAAACCATATTCATCAAACTCTAGAAGGTGGATGGTATATTAGTGACACCAAAAGGCATGACAAAATATTCATAATGGCCTTTGTGAGTATGGAAGGCTATTTTAGGAATGTCTTCCTCATGAATCTAGATTTGATGATACCCAAAGCAAAGATCTAATTTGGTAAAATAAAAAACACCATGTAATTCATATAACAAATAATCAATTATAGGAATAATAAACTTATCTTTGATAATGAACTTGTTGAGCTCTCTATAATCTAGGCACATCCTCCAGATTTCATCCTTCTTTTGTACCATGACTATTGGAGAAGAATATTCACTTTGGCTATGATGAATGGTACCTTCCTCCAAAAACTCTTATACCATTTTTTCAATTTCACTCTTATAGGAATAAGGATATTTGTATGGTCTAATGTTGGGTGCCATACTTTCAAGAATGAGTCTGATGGCATGATCATGAGTATGACTAGGAGGAAGAACTTTTGGCATGGGTCTAAAAACAACTGAATGCTCAACCAATATTTGTTGTAACTTAGGATAGGTAGATTCATTAGTTTGTTGAACATCAATGGAAAATAAGAATGTCACAAATCCTTTAGCACCTTTTTTAATCATCTTGCTCATCTAATGTAAATTAACCATTTTTGGATATTTAAATATTAATCCTTGTAGTTTCACTGGCTTGCTTTCAAAATAAAAATAAATGAATAGTTCATGGAAATTCATCTCAATAGTACCCAATGTGGTGAGCCATTATACTCCCAAAACAATGTCGGTCCTACCCATAGGACTAACAAACATAAGAGAATATAGAAAATAATCCCCTATTGCTAACTTAATACTATGGAATTTTCCAGAATAATTAATTATACCACCATTTTTAATCATGACTTGAAATTATAGTGTTAGGTATATGAAACACTTTAAACGAGTAGCTAACTTACTATTAATGAAATTTTGTGTACTACTTGAGTCAATCAACATTGTGACCTTTTGTTTTTTAATGAAACCCACCACCTTAAGAGTCAAAGGAGTATAAATTCCTGCAAGGGCATGGCAGGAGATAGTAGGTTGAGAAATTATAGCTTCATCCTTGGGTCCTTTAAAACCCTCAATAGATATTTCCTCATCTTCTTCATCTTTGTCAACCCATTCAATGTAAAATAACTTCTTTTAAACACATCGATGACATTTGCTACATTTACTATCAAAACCATAACATAATCCTTTAGCATGCTTCTCTTTAATTTTTTGCACTATCAATCTGGTAGGTTGAGGCCATGATAGAGTTGGGAAGGTGCATTCCTGACTAGTAATTAAAGGATAATGTTTGATCATCTCTTTTTATTCTACCAAACATTCCCTTGGTATAGCTTTCGATATAATTGTGGGGTTAAACATATGAACCTCCAATTGAATGTTGTCTTTTAGTCCACCTAGAAAAAGGTTAGTCAGTTTTGCCTCAATGATATCCTCCACACATAAGGATATATTTTTAAATTGATGAATATAATCCTTCACTATTCCCTGTTTGTCATAGTTTGGTTAATTGGTTAAATTAGTTTTTAGAAACATTATCCTAATAATGAGACATCAGTTCATTAGAGAATATTGACCATGCAATAGGAGCACCCATCTTCTTCTTTTGAGCACAAAACCAATGATACCAAATGAATGGCTCAGGTTATAAATACAAATATGCCACAAAAACCTTTTGAGAGGTAGGAGTTTGGTGTAAATCAAATATATTTTCAATTTGAGTGATCCAAGTGAGTGGATTCTTACCTTCAAAATTACGCAAGTCTACTTTTGGCAACATCAGTTTTACCCCTATATTGGCAGTGTTAGTGTTGAGAGGAGGACCAAAAGGAAAAAGTGGAGACATGTTGAGTGGTAAATGAGATGAAATGGTATCTAATTGTTTTGTGATTTGATGTAATTGATTGGTCATGCCTTTAAGCTCCCCTTACATTGTTGATATTTAAATTTGGACTTACATATCCTTCAACATTAGGCCATATAGATTTGACTAGATTTGAGAAATCATATCAGATGATTCAGACTCCATGTCATCCCCTAAATAATTTTTATGGATGTCTTTCCCTTTCCCACATCCAAGGATGTTAGGATCACCCATACAAAGGGTCTATGGTGAACCTTATTTTACCCCATTGACCCAAATAAGTTTTTTAAATATTTATTGCTCAAATCACAAATATCAAATAATAGACCAAAACTAATTTTTTCTAAAGTTTCCAAAAATATTTAAAAAAATTGAAATATTATACAAATTACAAGCTAGGGAGAAAATTTATGAAAAAACCTAAAATGGTGATAAATTTTGAAAAAAATATCTAAATGAGATAAAAATTTAATTAAAATTTACTTAGATTATTTCTCAAATCCAGGTAAATAATTGAAGATAAATTCATACACATTTTCAGGATATATCCAAATTTCAAGATCTAGGGTTTTTGACCTAATTATGGCCTAAATCGATGCTCTGATACCACTTGGAATGATATTAATTCACCAAATAAGATTAGATATATAAATATATCACAATGATATGGAAATATAGCAAAAAATATGAATAATAGATAAGGCATTTTGAGGGGGCTACCTCCTAGATGCTTGTAATAAGAATGAATCCTCAAATATTATGATGAATAACTAACCCTACCTACCATATATAGTCTAACAAGTCCATGTGCCACCCATATGCTGACCTAATAAGTATATGAATGCATAAATATATGTAAAATAATATGAAAAATGGTTATGCAAGCCACAAGTCAACTACATATAGCCCTAGACATGCTAATGGTTAAGGGTATAACAATTTTACATTTATTTTTCATCTTATTTTTATCTTTTCTTGGTTGATTTTTTGTCTGCTTAATATATTCATATTTTAACATTTAATTTTATATTCTTTTTAACCATGTATTTTCTCAAATTTTATAGAAAATAATAAAATATACATCACATTACATAACACTTTCCCATGGCATGATATTCAAGCATATATGTGTGCTATAAAGAAAATAAATTATACATCATTTCCATACATGTAGATAACACAATGAGTCACAAAAATATATTTCTATATAAATGTCTCAAATTTATAAATAATCACATCTTGATTAATCACACACACACACACACACACACACACACACACACACACACACACACACACACACACACACACACACACACACACACACACACACACACACACACACACACACACACACACACATACAAACAATATAAATGAATATAACGTAGGCCTCAAATTTATGGATCATCTTCACTCCCAGGTGGGTGAGGCTCCACACTAGCTATAAACGTTCTATATTGAGAAAATTTCAAGATCATTTGTAGTGTCCAATTATAAGACTTCATACCCTATACTTGGACCTGTCCCTCTTACTAAGTCACATTTGTCTATAAACCTACTATTTATCTTGATGTAGCCATGTATGTGGCTCTCTCTATGGCCAATTCCTACCACCCCATTGCTACATCACCTCTTACCCTTGTTGGTGCCACCACTTACATTTTAGCCTAAACATGGCACTATAGCTCTCTAAAAACCTATCCAACTAACCAAATCCATGTCAAAAGTACTATAGTTGATAGTCCCATTAGATCAAACATCCTTACTATCCATCATTATTACCTAGCATGTATATATCTACCTCTAAGAAAATAAAATTGATAGTATAAACTCAAAAAATTGGATACCCATAATAGCCCCACCACCCAATACATGTGTGATTTCATGACTATGTGTTAGCTAAAATCCTCACCATATCCCCTCTAAAACCACTAAAATATAACAATCAAGTTGACATGTTCTTCCATATGTGGTCAAGTAGTTTGCTATGTTAGCCTAGGGATCTCTCTGTCACCACATAATCATTATTGCATGCTTTCATTTTCCCTCTTGCTATGGTACCCAATGTCACCTCTCCCATAATATATCCATAATGGGTTGATGAAGTCTCACTATTGGGACCAAAATTGACACCCTTCATCCCCCATTCCTCAAGGATCCCTAGCATGCCTAACCTAATAAGATTAAACTACTAAAAGTGATGTTGAGTGTGCCAAGGCAAATTACCTTAGGACATGGTTATAAGGATGTGACTCTATCTACCATGTGTAATGACCAATATTATGATTTTTACCCATTTCCTATATTGTGTTTGGTCATGACAGCCATGTATCCATAATATCCCTATAATGTGTCAAATTATTTGATCTTGTTTGATAGTCTACAATATTGACACATAGAAAGTCACTAGAACAACATGGTCATATGCCCATCTCCTCACCCATGGGAAAAGATAATCAATCAAATGAGGTGGTCTCACTGGTTTATACATTAATAATATTTCATTAATCCAACTAGAAAAAATAATCATAGGTGTCATTTTCTATAGGCACCAACTCAAAACACTATAAAAATCATGTACTAATTGAACCCATATAACATATTCCATGTCAAAAAAAAATTCCCTACTCTAACATATATAAACACATGGCTATATTATACATTAGTACAACTCCATCAGATTTATAACACAACATATTTATGGTCATAAGTTTGATAAGGGCCTTTACAATATCTAAATCTCTTGACACATATACCTAAAATAATTATACCATGACCTTCCACTCATCATATGGATTTGACCTAGTATCCCATCAAGATAGCTTCGTTCACTCATCAATGGTCTTCAATACATCACATACAATATAAATGACTATAATATACAAGGCCTTTCAAATATCTAAAACTCTTGACACATATACCTAAAATAATTATACCATGACCTTCCACTGATTGTATGGATTTGACCTAGTATCCCATCAAGCTAGCTTCCTTCACTCATCAATGGTCTTCGATGTGTCACATACAATATAAATGACTATAATAGACAAACCTAAAATGGCATGGATGTCCTATGACGTAATTTACACCTTGACGGTATCTCCATCCACCACCAATCTCAAAGTGTTAATGGTCCTCTACCATCACCCCAAGAACATGGATATGAGATCCATGATAAGGGAAACACAACATATCTTCATAACTCCTCCAAAACTAATGTCACCAACTAGGATCAATCTATAACCAACAGTCTATCTATAATATTTGGTATTTAAATAACATCAAGACTCTATCATAATCTCTATTGCCTCTAAAAAATATGAAACAAAAATGTATAGTTATATTTTGATCTAAAATTTTGAAAAAAAGACTAAAAATAAAATCAAAATAGTGATAAGAAATTAAAATGGTCCCTACATTCTATTTACTAGTTATTTTTACCTTTTTCCCGTTTATTCTATTGCATCAGCCAAACATCTAATTTCACTATCCATACTTAATTTTTATACTTCACTAAGCATACCCTATGGTACTATCCAAGGCAAAATTTCTACTACATAGGTCATACCATACGTTATCAGACATTAAATTCTTATAACATCAACCATACACTATGGTATTGGCCAAGACATCATTAAACTATACTTTCCATACCTTTTGGTATATAGACAATTTCATCATTCAACTACATCATCCATACCCTATGTTATCAACCATGTTTAGCATTTAAATGACATCGACCAAGTTTTATATTGTATTGACCATGCTTATCTTCTTAAATATATCAGACATACTCTAAAACATTGACCAATTTTCCATTTTTCATTGTTTCATCCATAGTCTATGGTATCGATCAATGCTTCACCTAATTATATTATCAATACCCTACAATATTAGCTAACACTTCATCTAACTATATCATCCATACCCTATAGTATTGGCCAAGATTCTATTATTACCATTAAAAAATGTTTCAACTAGGTTGATATAGTTGTCTGTGGTGGTGATTTATTTCCCTAGCCTTAATAAAAACATATGTCCCTAGTTTAATTTTTTTTTTTTCAATTACTCATTTCCTTTCCTAGTTTTATCTTTATATTTACACTTGTTAAGGAAATTTTTGTTACATGGATTTACCTTGTTGCTTATATTTTCTAATCTAGTACATTTTAGCATAAAATGACAAAATGAATAATAAATTCACCACATACATGTAAGTATCCAACCACATATATGATATGTCCCTCATCACATCTACCTCCTTGTCGATGATCCATTATATATAAAATCACTAAATTTTATCACATAGAGCTCTGGGTTTTCCAAAAATAGAAAATGTGAAAATGAATAGTTTTTGCCTATTTATAGTTAAAAACACTTTTTTAAACTTTTAGTTATTTATCATGAGATTCTAGTTCTCATCCATATCTTGGTTTTAGTAGGTCCCTTTCATAGACCAAAATCAGCCTTAGAATCATAAAGAGATAGAGAATTTTTAGGGGCTAATACAAAAATTTACAAAAAAAAATATTTTAGTCTTATTTTGTAGGTCACCTTTCATCCTTAGTTTAAGTGACTTTCATCACCTGTGACACCTATAACATAATCTATAATCAATAATTTAATTGAAGGTACATATTTTCATTTTACTAAATTTTAATTTTTTTTAACATTTCTTTCCAGTTATGCTCTTTAGTGTTTCTATGTTTCTTTCCCAAAAGACTATCTCACCTTACACTATTGGAACATGTGATGAGCTTTGGGTGGGTCATATGTATACATAATATTTATTACTTTATCACTTTACTAATGATTTTTATTGTAACTACTTGTTGATACATCAATATTCCTAAGTGCATGTCATAAAGGATGCACTAAGAATGAGGTGGGATCATATCATGGTACTTTGAAAAAGATGATGGCATTCTATCATATTATACCATCACTATTATAATTCTATCCTCATCTAGGTTTCTATTTGTTTTTCCCTTATGTCTACTTCCTTTCCATATTTACAATATTCATTATATCTTATGGTATTGGCTTGGATGATACCATATATTTTGTGCCTTTATCTTTCATGTACTATATTAGCTAGGATGATGCAGTTCAAGTGTGTTTTCTAAAAAATTTATTGTATTAGCCTAGTTGATACCATACTACACCAACAAACATCTTCTAATTATATATTCATGACCAATACCATTGGATTAGAGTTTAGGGTTACTTTTAGGTATTTTCACATTACATATAGGGTCATATTTCATTCTTAATATTATATATCACATTCATACAGGCTACTTGATCTCACATTTATACCTTAAATTAGTATTTAATAAAAAATTTAATTTATAACCTTATCATGGAGGTCTTGTCTTGTAGTGTCATTGAAGCTCAATAGGAGGAGTCATTGGGAGTTCTTAACTAGGTATATTGATGTCTTCATCTAACCATTTGAGGTCTTTAACCTAAAACATCTTTCACAAAGCTCTAGTTGAGATAAAGGGAGATATCAAATCATCTATGGGTCAACCCTCATTTACTTACTTAGTAGAATAGATATTATTTAATTCCTTTTTGGATGTATGTGTGTATCCTTGCTTAGGATCTTCCTTATACTAAATAATATTGTATAGATATAGTATTGCTTGGCTTTTTGTTAATCATTTTAGGCTACATATACCTCCAATTGGTTGAACATTATACCTTTCCCCTTTTTATAACCACTTACCCATAATTTAATTTATTTTTACCCATTTACAACCATTTACTTCCATATTTAAAATCCTTTACCTTTGTTTAAGTCTACTAAGATTTATATCCTTATGTCATAGGCTTACATTATTGAACCCTTTAATCTTGAAATTTGAGTTATAGGTTACCCTCTTTTATATATATGGATATCATTGGTCCTTATCCTCTCATCCAAGTGTCTGCAGGATCTATTTGATTGACCTTTTTGAGTCCTAGTCTATTAAGAGAAAGAGGATAGTTATGGGTCATCCTAGCTCATGTATACAAAATTTAATCTTCAATATATTCATCATGACTTTGATGTAAGATTTTAAGATGATCTAAGGTAAATTTTTTAAGTTTATTCTTATTAAATTTGGAGATTAAAAATTCTAATTTATTAATTAAAGTAAAGACCCACTCGGAAGATTATAGAAATAATCTAAGGCCTCTCCCTCTAAACTTTTATGGAAAGCTTTTAATAATATTCTTCCATTGTTTGAGCCTTTACCAAAAAGAGATATATTGATTCAAGTAACTATCTCCATATCCTTTACATAATTGAAAATTAGGCATAACAAATCCTTTTGGATAATTTTAAATAGTATGCTTCTTATTATAGGTTATCATAAGCTGAAATTATTATTTATATTATTATCACATGATTTATATTGTAAAGTGAGAGGAATAAATTGATTTTTAAGGTCATATATGACATGAATCATATATATGATATGGATAGTAAGGATACTAATGTTTTGAAAATATTCATTCATTGGTTTTAAATAACATCTATCCTAACACACACACACACACACACACACACACACACACACACACACACACACACACACACACACACACACACACACACACACACACACACACACACACACACACACACACACACACACACACACACACACACACACACACACACACACACACACACACACACACACACACACACACACACACACATACACACACACACACACACACACACACACACACACACACACACACGATATTGTGTGTGTGTGTGTGTGTGTGTGTGTGTGTGTGTGTGTGTGTGTGTGTGTGTGTGTGTGTGTGTGTGTGTGTGTGTGTGTGTGTGTGTGTGTGTACAATATGTTACTTAACTTATAGTTATCATCAATTTTTTGTTATATTGAAAGAATAGATATGGCATCATTATTTTTTAATAGAATTATAATGCAATGTATTTAATTTTAAGAGAATAATAAATATTATCACATTTAATTTATAGAGAACAAGAAGTAATGTCACATTTAATTTATAAAGAAGAGAAATAAACATCACATTTTTTTAGATAAGAACATTTTTCATCTCAAAAGGGGAAGAAATAACACTATGTTTCACTTCAAGATAATAACTATTATCACATTCTAATTGTGAAAAGGGAGTATCATTATTTATTGTATCACTATAATAATCATTACAAAGCAAAACATCATGATAATCCATATGTGTATCACCTATGCATGTATTTATTATATCTTATTTCTTAAGTATAATTATAAAAACATCAACAAGTGATTTTTTAATTCCTAGTTATTTTCCTTTTGTTATAATGTATAATTAAGAGAAGGTATATAATGGGTTGGAGAATTTATTATAAAATTATCTTTTTATTCTTGTACCTCACTAGATTGATCACTATCATACTAATATTATTCATCATCATAATCATAATAATTTCCTTCATAAAAGTAATATTCATTGACATAATTAACATTATTAATCACACAATATTGGCCACTTTTCCATTCATTATTATACACATAAGGCATGGCATGGGTATAGCTTGGGTAGACAATATGAAATTTATAAGATGAGGGATATTTTAATATTGGTCATTCATTTTAATTTTAGAAAACCCTAAGATAGCAATAAATACAAGCATGAAGTATACTCCTAAGAGGATAGAAAACATAGGAATCTAGGGTTTAAAGGATGGTAACCCTAGGCTTGATGCCAATTATGAGGAGAAAATCAAAAATAAGATTTTAAAATCAAATATAAATATAGAAATCTAAAACCCTAGTGACAAAATGAAGAAACTTGAAGGGAGCCTATGGTCTTTATAGGTCCTAAAAAAGTGGGTTCATCAATATGTTTTACCTTATTTTTTATTATTATATATAAAGAAGTATTAAAAATTAAATAATTGGATTGCATAATGTACATCAAAAATCATACAAAATTTAATTCTACATATGATTTATTTCATATTATAAATATAAAAAGTATCAAGCATATAAGCGATAAGAAGTACTTAGCTTGATATAGCTAATTTCTATTTTTTCTATTATATGAAAGTTACTATATAATACTTTTATATTATCTCAATTAATAATAGTCTATAATAACCACATAGGACACCACTAGAATCTATTAGATGCCCATGAAATTATGATGTCGTCTACTTCTAAAAAACTTATATGAGGTAGCTAAGTCAATCTATTTGTTAGACATGTGCACATGTGTTTATATATGTATTTTTTATGTTTGATCACCCTTAGACCTACATAAATAAACCCATATTATATCTCCTTATTTAAAACCTTGTATTTTTAATTTTTATCAAGGAAACCTAAAAAATGATCAATAAATTATATTGGACAAACCATAGCCAATCTCCATTGAACAATTAAGCATTGTATACATTATCAATAATCTAAGAGAGGGAAAACATTACATGCATTTGTCATTTTAATGTGAGTGTGTGCCAAATCAATTAGATACAAGTATAAATTTTACTGTTCTTAATCCCCCCTTTAATACAAACATTCAAAATAGATATTGACCTTTGGAAACTTTAAATTTTCCAGTGAATAATAAATTACAAGTAGTGAGAACTTCATATTTAATTTTTAGAATAATGAATTCATATTCCAAAATGATTTTAAGGGTATTTGTATAAATATGACCCTCAATTTTTAATTTATGAACTAGTGCCATGTAAAATATTACCAAATAATGACCAAATGTGTAGAATAAATAGTCTAAAATGATATGTATCTTAAACAAATTATGAAAATTTTGGGTGCCTACATTAGACAGATCCATCCATGAATTTTGGATTCATCTGAAATATAAGGAAAAATCAATTATAAATAAAAATTACCAAAGATCCCTATGATAAATTGAGAAAGGCTTAAAATATTAAAATAGAGTACTACATAGTTAAATAAAATCATAGAAGAAGATAAGGGTCTGAGACAAATTCACTAATATAGTCTCTTATTTGTAGTTGATATAAAGTAACATAAAATAATTGTATAAAAAAGGCTTGTACCACATTTGGATATCTACACATCTCACATATTCAATTTAAAATGTGCACTAGAACTAGCCTGCACATAATTTCTCATAAAGGAGAGCAGCCTAAAAAGGCCACACAAACCATGAAGGCTCCTACACATTATACCTAAAACAAAGGAAATAATAATTCATGTGATAAGTGATGTCATTGGTATCAATTTCACACCCACAATCACTTTGAATTTCACATACATTAGTCCTTTATTATGCAACATGCATCAGGTCTTATGGAGATAATTCACATTTATCTATATGCCACTTATCTGAGCACCAATTCATTGTGATAGCCATATATAAGTAGTGAGAATTAATTTTTAACCCCATGTTTTTAGTAAAGGTTTATCCTCTTCATGTTATCATTAATAGTGGAATCCATAAGAACATCATCATGTAAGACAATGCCTAGGCCTTTCCATCATTACCCATCATAAGCCATACTCTCTGGTTTGGATCCCATAGGGGAATAATATACAGGTCCAATAATAATGTACCTCTCATAAAAATTAAATGTTTTGGAGGATATCATCATTTGTGGCATCTCACTTATAGAATCATATAACATATTTCTTGGGAGACCAAACTTGTATGACCAAGATGCTACATATAAGAAAAACCAAAATTATGGACTATACACATAAAATATCACTTCTTCAACCTCTTTGAACTATCTCTAAAGAATAAATTAACCTTAGTATTTACCAAGAAATTACAAGACTTGTCTTTCATGCACAATATTTAATTTTTCTCATATTCCATCTTGAGAACTTGCATAAAAAATAAAGAAAGATATAACAATGTACCCAATGTAATCAATGCTATAGTAGAAACATATCAACAAGTTACAAAATTAGCATAATGATGTATTCATAGACCTCAAATGTATTCCAACACACTTTGTATTACATCACTAAATTTATTTAGTTCTAAGATCCCCACTTCAAAATATCCCTCTATATCATAGATTAGTTTAGGACAATGAATGATTATGACACCAAATATAAAATCTCATTGATCAAAGAAAGATCATGCCTAGATCTTATCATTGTGGGAGTTTAATAGTCATTTCACCCAAAAAAGATATATCATGGTGTTTTTTCATATATTATTGTGCACACAAAACAATAATGGTGAAGAATGGTATTTATAAACACTTTAATTTGGATAAGCAACCACAAGTAGTATGTATTTTGTTCATCTTTCACATAAAGGTATTAGTGATGGTTATAGTACTTGTTCTCATGGTCATATTAAGTATTTTGATATTTATCATGTCTTATTTCCTTATTTTCAACACCCCCAGTAGTCTCATATCACCTCTTCCCAATCCTAGACCTGTGATCTAGGAATATTAACTTAAGAGAGGATGGTTAGTATGGTGTTAGTTCCAAAATGAAAACAAGATGCAATAAACATACTAATAGCATAACATATCTAGGCCTAGACACAAAGGAGAGATTAGTTAATAAATATCAGTGACAAACATAACTAAAAAGCAAGGAATGAAAACACAAGAATTCCTTCACCTTCCTTGGATGCTCCAAATGTCTTTGTAGTGGTGGCTTGCTTGACTTGCACTCATGAAGTCCTTAGCAATGGAAGCTTGACTACCTCCATCTCTCCTTGGTACCTTTGGCTTGTGGCTTAGTTTGGATTTGAATCAATTTAACATTATAAAAATATTTTCTTGAAGATTTTGGAACCAAACCTGCATTATAACTTTGCACTAATTAATCTTATAAATGATGTTATGAGGCCTCCAATTTATTGATTTTTGGATTTGATCAGAATCAACCTAAACTATACATCTCAAGATTGAGATGTGTGGTTGAGGATTAATTTAATTTTTGGAATTAGGTTTGTAATTATCCTCATCATGACATTGTAAGAAGGGGCAATTAAGAGGCATGGAAGGCATCATGGAAGGCATTGATGAGGCATGAATCCCGATATTTGTGGTATTTATGGCCTAGAGATGTCTTTCCAAGAAATGAGGTCACTTGATGATGTAGATATTCAATATTTATTTCTAAAAACAAGTTTTCAACAATTTTCCATTGAATTATCAATTAGGCCTTAATTTGGGTTAATTAGCTCTTAAGCATGATTAAGCACTATGTGCACAAATTACCTAAATTGATCAGAATGCCTTATTATTGGTCCAAAATTTGATTGGATTAGAATTAGAAGGTGATGTTAGATGCATTGGAAATATATTTCCATTTATGATGTTTCAAATAATAAATAACAAAGGCACATGTATTGTGTAGAATATTTGATAGGGAAGAGCAATGTAGAGAACCTAGTGTAATTTTGGCATTTTGACTCAAAATGAACTGATCAAAGTTAGCTAGCCCATAAACTACATCTCCCCATTTAGGGATACCCTAGCCAAAAATCAGCACTTGAATATGTCAGTTTCATATCATTTAGTGTCTTTTAGTGTTTTTAGGCCAAATTGTGCATTTTAGGTAGAAACTAGCCAAAAGCTTGATTGGAGGTTATTGATGGACAGATTTAGGTGTCTACAGTTTGCCCCTATTTGGGAAGGCATTGAAAAATATAATCATAATAACATCTTCTCAAAGAATGAAAAGGTACTATATGCCTAGAATTGCAATGATGATAAACTAACTGTATGATGCCCCCTCAAAGGAATGGTTGGCACAAGGAGGTCAACAAACGGTCCCTCAAAAAGAAAGAAGTGAAATGAGGGGACCAAAGAAAGGAAAGATGATGGGGTGAAAATACAATGATATAGAAAAATTAGTCAAAATCATTGATATTGCAAGTGGGATGGTGTACAATGGTTTGCCCAAAGGTGGTTATAAGCATTGTACCTCGATAGTGGAAATGTGGTATGATAACAAAATTATTTTCCCAAAGGTGGTTATAATCATTGAGAAGATGGAGCTACCCCAATTAGGATAGACAAAAAAGAGAATAACATGCACTTGTATGGGTAGAAAAAGTAAAATGGTGACAACATAATGATTTTCCTAAAGGTGGTTATAATCATTGAGAAATGTAGGTGGGATGGTGTGCAATGATTTGCCCATAGGTGGTTATAATCATTGGACCCCAATTATGGTAAACATGATAATCTTGGCTGAGTATGATGATAATGTGACACAGAGGGTAATGATGAATTAGAACAATACTAGTAGGGAGATGCTCATCTAAACTAATAAAGGTTAAAATTCTTTTGTGTTTAATTTATCTATTTGGGATATGATTAGGATGGAATCAGGATGTCAGTGTCAAAGAGATGCCACCATTGATAAATATACTTCTTGAATCTTAAGTTTATTATAGCACGTGTCAATAGGATTCATGATAGAACACCATAAAGACTTGGCCAAAATATGCATAAGGACTGACCCTTGTAATCTAATAGTCAATAGAAAACATTGCACAATGATAGAAACCATGATGATAGTATAAACATATGAATATTGATGGATTTGAGTATAAGTGTGGATAAGGAATCACTCAATGAACACACATAAACTAAATCAAGGCAACAATGCTGAAAGCAAACAAATAGACACACAAATAAAACAACAACAAAAAAACACTCAACAAAAATCCTACTAACATTGCCCCTAGAAAATAGGTGACAACTAAACAAAATGGGGAATATAATAAAAGATAGGGGGTGGTCGAGTTGTCTCCATATGAACTAGGTAAGTGGACACTGCTTACATCGTTCCATGGATGTAATATCTAATAAATTTTTTTAGGCCAAATGTAGTTCTCCCAAGAAATGGAAAGAATGTGATAACTAAGGAAAACAAACAAAATGGGTGTGATACAAGAATAGGAATGGTCTTGAAAAATGGTATGTGCATGAGAGAAAAAGGCCAAAAAAGATGGGGAAACTAAATGACAAGTGATTTGCTTGTAACCTAGTAAGGGTTACCATAATTCTTAAGGCAAATAAGTGGTCAATATTTTTGTTCTTTTCTAATGATTTTATAATTTTTTTTGGAATTTTGGAAGTATCTCAACTCGATCAAGAATGACGAGACACCAAATGGTTCAAGCTCACAAAATAGTGAGATCATTCAAACTTAGGTTTCTCACAAAGCAGTGAGAGAATGGCTTATGTTTCTCATAAAATGGCAAGAGTATGGCTTAGGTTTCTCACAAA
This sequence comes from Torreya grandis, assembly GCA_037957365.1. NCBI lineage: Eukaryota > Viridiplantae > Streptophyta > Pinopsida > Cupressales > Taxaceae > Torreya > Torreya grandis. Next base: position 767,722 of record JARHVA010006218.1, read on the forward strand.
ATAGTGAGAGCATGGCTTAGGTTGCTCATAGAATGGTGAGAGCATGGCTTAGGTTGCTAAAAAAAAGTGAGAACGTGACTTAGGTTACTCATAAAATGGTGAGAGCATGGTTTAGGATGCTCAAAAAATGGCAAGAGCATGGCTTAGGTTTACTAAGCTAACCTCAACAAGTATTGAGTGGTACTTACATAGTCCCAGAGTAGGACCTCAAGTCACTATAGTTCCACATTTTTAGTGAAGGAATTAGACTAGTGTAACAACCAATTCAAACAAAATAGGCACAGTTGGTAAAAAGGAATAGAAAAACATAGTAAGTGGTAAGTTGGTACATTAAGGTTTAATGTTGTCCCTAGTTTACCCATAGGCGGTTATAACTGGGACATAATAACATAGATCAAAGGTACTAGTTTGTCTAAAGGTGGTTATAATTAGCATTAAGACTGATGGTAATAAAGACTAAAAAATGAAGGAGGCAAATACCAAAAATTCTATCACACTATCCCAAAATATGATCTTTGTCTATAGTTCTTGAACCAATTGATGAAACTAATTAGATACCCCAATGTTGAAACTATGTAACGAATGACAAAAACCAAGGTTAAATGGGCTAGACTTTAGAACACACTAGGTTGGTAGGTTAGAAATGGAAAGTGGATACAAGAAAGAGGATGAATAAGGATGGTATTTATACAAAGAAGAATAGTGACAAAAAATTATAACTAAAATGGTCCTTATAGACAATACACCTTAACACTCAAGCATAGTACTATTTGAGATGAATAATATTCATTGGCTCTAGAAGTTCCTCTCTGTCTAGTGTGGCAAGCCTATATGATCTTGATCCATAATTTTTAGTGATGATGAAAGGCCCTATCAAGTTGGGTTTGAATTTCCCTTTATGTTTCTTCTCGACCATGGTATTCTTTGGGTTTTCTTTAAGAACAAGATCACCAAGTTTAAATGTTTTATACTTGACATGCTGATTACAGTGGCCTTTGAGTCAATTTTGATATGCTTGAAGATTGTTGAGCATAGTTATGCATTTCTCATTTAGTAGGTTTAGCTCTTGAAGGTGAGCTACTCGATAGTCATGATCATCTAGGATATGCTTGAAAAAGATGCATAGTGAAGACAATTTGACCTTAATGGGAAGAATGACTTCAGTACCATAAACAAGTGAGTATGAAGTGGCTCTTATGGGGGTATGATGATTGGTATGATATTCCTAAAGGGCACAGAATATTTGGAGGTGCCAATCATGACCAACATCATTGATAATATTTTTGAGAATTTTGATAATGGTTTTGTTGGATGCCTCAGTCTGGCCATTACCTTGAGGGTAGTATGTTATAGAAAAGTGTTGTGTGATGTTATATTTGCTACATAGTTGGTCTACATATTTTTTTAAAAATGATCCTCCATTATCAGATATAATGTCAAAATGAATATCATAGCCATAGATGAGATGGTTGAAGATGAATTTGTAAATTTGATTTCTAGTCACGTAAGTGTGGGGTATAGATTTAACCCACTTAGTGAAATATTTGGTAGTAGTAAGGATATGTTTATGGCTATCAGATGAAGTAGGTTTGATCTCCCAATGAGTTCAAGTCCCCATGTAGAAAATGGCCATGGTGTCAACATCAGTTTTAGAGTTTTTGTTAGGGAATGAATTAGATTAGGATGCTATTGACATTTGTCACACTTCTTTACATATGTAGTGGCATCTACATCTATTATGGGCCAATAGTAACCAGTACGTAAGACATTTTTGGATAAGACTACCCCACTAGAATGGGATACACATACTCCTTTGTGAAATTCTCTTAACGCTAATGTAGACCCTATTGAAGTTAAATAATGAAGCAAAGTTCCATCAAAATTATGACGATAAAAGGTGGATCCAAGTAGAGTATAACAAGTAGAAGTATGAATGAAGGATTTAGTTTTTTTTCAATATAGGTTAGGTGATAGAATTTGGTCCTGAAGGTGGTTTTAAATGTTTGAGTACTAGATAGAATTAGGACCAACAATATCAAAAATCATGGTGATGATTGATAGTTCATGAGTTGGTGTTGATAAATTCTAAATGAGGAACTGATACTCTCTAGCTTTATCTATTTTTATAATTAGATAAAAAATAGTATCCATGGCATCTATAGTTTTGTTACTAACCTTGGATATATGCTCAAACTAAATGTTGGTAATTTGTTGTTTAAGAGTATCGACCATGTCTTTATATGGAACTAGCTTGTCATCTTTGGTTTGAAAATGATTTATAACATGATTGATGATGAATTGAGAATCACCATAAACTTGGAGGTGAGATATATTCCACCACACTAATTTTCAAAGTCCTACAACAAGTACTTCATACTTGGCCATGTTGTTTATACAAGGAAAGTTGATTTTAAAGGATTTAGGGATTAGATCCCCTTATGGTGTAATAAACAATAGGCATGCCCTTGATCCATGTGCAGTGAATGAACCATAAAAGTATAGATTCTAGGGATATTCCTCAAGGGGTGTATCAGTAATGGTCATGATGGATTCATTAGGAAATTTAAACTTGAGTGGTTGTGTGTTTATGAGAGGTGCTTTAATAAGTTGATCTGCAAGAACTTATCCCTTGATTACTTTCTGATTGATATACTCTATGTCAAACTCACTGAGAAGCATGATCCATTTATCCATTCTACCTTTCAAATGTATTTTAGATATTAGATACTTGAGTGGATCTACATTTGAAATGACCATGGTTTTATTATTCAACATGTAATGTAGTTTCTAAGCTATGAAAACCATGGCTAGACAAGATTGTTTAAAAGGTGCATAGTTGTGTTCATATGTAACCAAGGTACAACTTAAGTAGTATACAACATGATCCTTTTCATTATCATCATGTTGAGCCAAGAGTGCCCCCAGAGCATGGTCGATAGCTGATAGGTATAACAAAAATGGCTTTCCTGGCATAAGAGGTAATCAAATAGGTGAATTAATAAGATAGTCTATGAGTTGTTGAAAATCTATTTGGAAGTGATCATCCCAGTGAAATGCAACTCTTTTCTTCAAAAGGTGTGTAAATGGATGGCACTTGTCTACTAACTGAGAGATGAAGCCTCTAATTGATTGGATCTAATCCTACAAACTATGATGTTGCTTTAAATTGGTTGGTGGTGGCAACTTGGTTATATCATGGACTTTAGTGGGATAAACTTCAATACCTATAAAATACATGATGAAGACAAGTAATTTTATTGAAGTTACACCAAACACATTTATTTGGATTGAGTCTAACTTTTTATTCTCATAGTCTTTTAAATATCCTATGCAGCATTGTTGGATGGTCAACCCTAGTCTTGGATTTTCCTAATACGTCATCGATATAGTCTTCAACAATATCATGCATCATATCATGTAATATGATAGTCATGTCCCTTTTATATGTAGCTCCCAAATTCTTAAGGCCAAATGGCATCACTTGATAGTGAAATGTTCCCAATAGAGTGGTGAACACTATTTTGTACTGATCTTTTGGTGCTATTCTAATCTGATTATATCTTGAAAATCCATCCATGAGTGAAAGCATTTCATAACCTATTGTGGAGTTTATGATCATGTTGATAGTAGTGAATGGAAAATCATCTTTAGGACAAGCTTTGTTGATGTCTTTAAAATTAGTATAAATTTTGATTCCTTCAGGCTTTTTGCTAATAGGAACTACATTAGAGATCTATTATGAGTAGTCAATGGATCGAATACATCCTAATTCTAAGAGTTTTTACAACTCTTTCTTTACCAATACAATAATGTGAGGATGTATCTTACGTATATTTCTTTTTACTATTTTGGCATTATGATTAACCATAAGGTGGTGCAGAACCAAGGTAGAGTCTAAACCTAGCATTTCATAATATGCCCATGCAAAGATATCTACAAATTCTCTCAATAAAGCTATAAGTACATCATGTTCCTCTTAAGTGAGGGATGCACCTAATTTTATCCATTTTAGGTCTGATGGAGTCCCAATGTTTACCTCTATTGTATCTTTGACTAGAAGGGTCAAACCATCCTTTAGGATAGTAGGCAATGACTTAAAATATTGTATTATGTTAGGGTTATATATTAGGACTTGATCTTCAACTTCTCCTAGGCATGATGAATTTGAGTCCCCTAATGGGAGATCTAGCCATATGACAAAAACAATAAAAAATTCTTGAAGTATTTGATCAAATACTTATTATTGATCAAAGCTAAACTTAGATCTACATGTAAGTTCATCATTGGTGGTATCTTGGTCTAAATTTGAAGAAGAATGAACACCCCCATCTAATGACACCTGAGATAAGTTTTGATAACTAGAATAGCCTTAATTTTTACTTTTTCCCTAGTCAAAAAGTGCCTCAAAGAGGTTTTCACTTTGGGACCTCAATGTTTCAATTATTTGTTTTTGATTAAGGGTGTTCACTTGCTCTCCAAAATAGGCTATAGGATCCAATGCGATTGAGAATCTTAATTTTTGATCTCTCAATGGAACATCATCTCTAAAGCCTAAGAAATCATAGAATGCCTCATCATTCTAGAACTCATCAATCAACATACTGGATTCTTGTTGGTCCCAATCTATTAGTTAGGGATAATATAATGGCAATGGGTTATGATGAATGACCGAGGCAAGGGTAAAAATGGCATTGTTATCAAATAGGTTGGTTTCAGCTAGGTCATCAAAGGTAAGGATATGATCAGACTCTACTTCATTATCAACATCATCATCACTAATCATTAGTGATGGAGTTTGAATAAGATGTGTGGGTTCACCCCCAGGTAGTTTAAATCCAAGTCCATATGGTCTTTCATACTTAGTCACAGAAATTGGATTGATGGTTCATTGTTGATTTAGTTTGAAGCCTCTTCTTTTAGATTTGTCACACTCCATGAACTTATTGGGACTAAGATACTTTCCACTTTTATAAAAATTGTCCTAGTTGTCATCGTATAACCATGTATCATCTCCTTCAAGAAGGTCAGGTTCTAGGCTAGATGCTGATACAAATGTGATAGGTCTTGTATCTTTGATTTTTATTGCCAATGTTGATGTGGGGTGACTTTAGGTCACCCAAAGGTTTTTATATTCTAAGGAAGATTAGCAATATGAAATGTATAATGAGTCACATACTCTCCTGGTCCATTATCTAAAATGGTGAAATGATTAGAAGCTTCAAGAGGTGGCATGCGGGAAAGGAAATCTAAGGTATTAAGATCTATACAATTATCTAGTGAAGGATCAATAAATATAGCCTTTCCTTTATCCTAAATGGAACTTGGATTCATGTTGTACTAATAGTTATAGATTTGAAACTCGGCCTCAAGATGCTTACAGTGTTCATATGGGTGTAAATCTCTCAAAATTTTTACCTCCATCCCTGAGTGGGAAAACTTGATACATTGGTGCAGTGTTGATGGGATTACATGAATATCATGTAACCATGGCCTACCTAAAATAATGTTGTATGATAACTCTAGATCAAGCACATGGAAAAGTGTGTCATGGGTTGAAGGCCTAATGAGAACTGGTAAACTAATGGTGCCTTGGGATTCTCTTTCTTGATTATCATAGGCTTTTATAGTTATTGTTTCTAGTTGGAGATCTATCATTGTGTACCTAAGAAGATTGATGAGCTTCAGAGACACTATGTTTAGGTTAGATCCATTGTCTATAAGGACACATGTCAATTTATGTCATCTTATAGAAACTTCTCTATATAATGGATTGTTATGGGACCAAGCGAAGATATATCACTTTGGTTGAATGTGACTTGTTGGGCTAGAGCTATATGTCCAACCAAAGCTTGAAATTTATCAAGTGATATGTCACTATCAATAGTGGATTGGGTTAAGAAATCATTCAAGATTTTCTTGTGGATTATTGATGTTCATAGGAAATCTAAGATAGAAATTTGTGCTAGTGTCTTCTGCAATTATTTCATAATATCAAACTTCTTGTCTTGGTTAGTAGTGAATGGTTTATTCTGACGCTGAATAGTTGGTTGGATGATAGGCAAAGTGGTATATGATTATGGGCTAGGGATAGTAATCTTCAACCTCTAAGTTGTGATTTCACAATTAACATTAAATACTAGACCATTATTACTAAATGTTGTTGGAAATGGTGTGACACCAAACAAGACAAGTCTCGGTTATCAATGAATTTGTATGTGGTCACATGGCAATAATGATTTGTTGCTATAAGATCTAAAAGAGGAAGTCCTAGTTTGTTGGTTTGCCTATATGCACTCCCAAGTTAAATAAGGATTATCCAGGTATTTTGGTTGGATAGTGTTATTTAGTAATGGTCTAGGCTGATTTGTGCTTGGTATAGGATTAATGGAGATGGTATTAATGCTATCCCTTGTTATATGACCTACAACCTTGTTGTAGTCATGTACAACTGCATGGTAGGTTTTTTTTTGTTACCATTTTGACCTTGGTTTTGTCCATTATTTTATCATTATGCATTTTGTTGTTGATTTTGTCATTTCTACTGATTCAGCCTTTGATTTTGATACTTTTGATTTTATTATTGCACTAGCCATTATTATTGTTGTTGTTACTAATTATTTTGCTTTTTCTAATTGTTATATCAAGGAAAAGGGTTTTGATAAATCCTAAGAGTTTGATTGGAAGTGGAAGCACCATTACCCAATGTTATCTCCCCATTTTCTAGCATATTATTAATTAAATTCTTGATTTGGACACATCCTCATAGATTATGTCCATTAACCCAATGATAGTCATAAAATTCATTTTCACAGTACCAATCAAGGTAAGGAATACCTTATGGATTATGCTTTGGTATAGGCCAACTAATTATATTAGCAGTATCAAGCTTGCAAAATATAGATTCAATAAGTTTTCCTAGGTCACTAAAGACATGATCTGAAGGCACGGTTCTCTTAGGAGGAGGGATTTATAATGGTAAATATGTTGTATTTGTTGTGTAATTTTTGGTTATTGTGCTTATGGCATTGGTTAGAGAGGTTATTGGGTAGGAGTAAGCTGAAAAGGTGGTGTAGATGAGGTTTACATAGTTTATACATGATGAGATTCAGTTACTCCATTTTCTATAACATTCTTATTTTAGTTGATTTATTTTGGTATTTCTTGATTATTGGCCTATGTCAGTTGTGATGCTTGTGTTTGATTGGGGTGTTGGTTATTTCCATAATTGGTACCTTGATTTTGATTAGTTAAATTGAGCTTGATGACTCCTTTATTAATGAGCACCGTCTCAATCAACAAACCTTTATCAATGATCTCTTTTAAAGTATGCGCACATTATATTTCTAAATGATAGGCTATCTCACTATGCAAATTTTTAGTAAACACAATGGCTAATTGTTTATCTGGTAAACTATGGGTGAAATAGCTTGCAAGGGTTCTCCATTAGTATAAATAACCTACAAAACTCTCCCAAACTTTCTAATTTGCTTATGCTAGGTCTACTAATGAAATCTCATGCTCAAGATTATAGGAAAAGTGCTACACAAATTTATTAGAAAGATCATCAAATTCCATTACTAAAGTCTTGGGAAACTTCAAAAACACTCTAAGGCTTGTCCAACCAAGCTCCTTGGAAACAACAACAAAAGGTATATGTCTCTATATGCCAATGGTTGACATGTGACAAATAATTTGGTCAAATGAGCCTTAGGATCACCTTTCCCCTTGTATTTATCAAATTTTGGTGTTTCAAATTCTAGAGGAAATGGTATTTGAAAATAATCCATGTTGAATGGATAGGAACATACGTCATCCAATTTGAAATTTTTAGCTTGCTTCCCTACTTGAATAACAACAATTGCATCCTTCATTTGTTGCAATTCTTAGGAGAGGAAATTGGAAGGGATATTGGTTTGAGGGGGAATGTTCATTTGGGTAAATGGCTAAGAGGTCACAAGTGGGACACTTTGACTAGGGTATGATGGAGACACCTATTGAGGTATATTGTCTTGGTTTGGGGTTGGACCAAGAATACACATACATGGATTAAAATGTACTAAAAATTGCACATTTGGTTGCATAATATTTTGGTTTGGGCTAGTGATAAAGGTTTAACTTAGAGTATTTTGTGATTGGGATGGGGGGATATAACTATACTATGCCTGTTGTGGTTAAAAAAGGACATGATGTCGACTAATCAAACCTTAATATTGAGTAGGAACTTGTGGACCAAGACCATATCTCTATATTTATGGCACATTTTGAACCAATGGTTGTCTAGTAGGTACCTAAGAAACATGGGGACCTCCTTGTTTCAAGAATCCTTGTGAGGAAGTGAAATTAGGTTATAGATTCAACATTTATTGCTGACCAATATTTGCACATTGTTGACTAGTCAATACTTGGTTTTGAATTGGCATATTAGTCTATGATTAAAGAGGTATGTTTGTCATTACCTAGCAAGGTGGAATATTAGTGACCCCTGATTGAGGTGGCAATGTATTCATCCTTTGTTACATTGATACACTAGACTATATCTATTGTTGTGGAATATCACTCACTACCTATTGAGGGGGAGTAGGATTCGTCACATTCTATCATTAAGGTATGATATTGGCCATTATTTGATTAGCTAATCCCATAGGTTTTACACTCAAGGAAGTAGCTGGTTGAGTACCACTTTGATCAGGGTTGGATGTTGTTTGCACATTATCTACTATGTTTGGCTCATTATTCTATGTAGAGGTTAAAGACACTTCTTCAATAACTAGCATATGCATTAAGTTATTTATCAGAGTGGTTTGTAAGAATGGGTTGGAACTTATATTCTCTTGTCTAGTTAAATCTATCAACACTCCTATTGAAAGGCACTAGGTTAATGAGAGGCTTACTTACCATGTTCATCTGATTGAAATCATGTGCTAAATTTAGGTAGGTTTGGTATGCTATTTGCATTTGGTTAAAGTGATCTTCCATGAAATTTTTACCTTGATTGGATATATTGGGATCTTGATATGTTGTTTGGGCTAGAGCCATAGGATTTCTAGAAGAACCTTGTTGATCATAAATGATATTATGGGTCATTCTTACTAGACTTGGTAAATTTTCATGGGGGAAGTCTACTAGAAACTTAGCCCCTATCTCTATGGCTCTAACCAAAATCTCATCTTTATTCTATAACAAATGTCACTCAAACAAAAATGGATCATATTTGGAAGTTGTATTGGTAGAGTATGATTGTTGAAGAAATGGTTTGTCCACTATGGGTATTGTAGCTAGGTATTACATGGTTTGCTCTTGGTCCTACTTTGAATAAGGTGGTGTGTTATCCAAATAGTTGGCCAATGAATCTTGGCTTTGTACCCTTGATTGAGTATTATAAGAGGGATAAGAATCCATCTCATAAGAAATATTATCTGCATAGGTGTCTTGCACCATTTCTTCCTGTGCAACTACATTACTAATCCCTAAATTGTACATGAGTCCACTACGAGTGTAAGAATATATGTTGGGATCCATAGTAATTGTTTTGTGATAAAAGGTCAAAGATTTATACAAACTCTAAAAATGACAATGTCTAAAATAGATGATGTTTTAACTTGGTCTAGATTTGCTAAAAGGATCAATAGGTTTATGCAAAGGTTTTTGAGGAAACAAGCTAGAGTGAAGTATCTAATGTTTCACTATTCGCACAAAGGTAAGCAAGTAAATGGACCAAAAATAAAAATGCCAAACTCTAAGGTTAAAGTTTTTCAAATCAATCTAATCTAGGAAATTTAAAAGTTGCTAGGTCTTTTGGCTAAATGTGGCATCAAAAGCTAGGCTCAAACAAGGCATGTTATAGGACTCATAGCCAAATGATGTAAAAAACTAGAATTTTAAAATGGATGAAAGTTTTAATCTAACGGATTTGAAACACTTCTAACAAACACTAGGTATTTAATTCTAGGTCATGAACTTGGTCAACTAGGTATAAGGTATGAAACAAAAGGAACTTTAGAAATAGTTTATTTTCTCACAAAAAATGGAATAAAACTTGGCTCTTTTTGACAAACAAGCTAGACAAAGGTGAAAAATATAACCATTTTAGACAAAATATGACAAAAGTACACTCGTATTCATCTAAAAATGTAGGAACAAATTTGGAACTCTATGCAAGAGGGTCTATGAAACAATGTTCAAAATGTTTTGGGCTAGGTAATGATGCTATAGTACCCAAAAAGTGTGAAAAAAATGTTTGTTTCAAGAACACTCTAAGGCAAAGACATTTTCCATAATTCTTACAACATAAAACTACTTTTCTTAACTCAAAATGCAGTGGTGTATAGACTTAAAGTGAAAATGTTTAGCACAAAATGGCTTAAGTCTATCAACTGATGATAATGATTATGAGTCTTAAACAACCTTCAACCCAAATTAGAAATTAAACATAATTTCCCTCAAGTTTAGTGTAAATGACAAACCCACTTAACACATCAACCCTATGAACTTGTAAAGGTGTAATTTCAAATTTAAATTATAAGTGAAGGACTTAAACAATGTTGGTAAAGGTATAGACTCAATTGGGTAGCATAAATGCACCAAAGTGGATGATATGACTCTCAAAATTTTGATGGACTTTGAACAAGGCAAATTGATGATCTCACATGGGCAGCATAATGCCTCTTTTTTCAAAAGAAAATTTGGACTGTGTTTGGTTGGGGATTGTTTGTTTACACCAAGTTTTGACTCCAAACAAGAATTTAATCTAGGACAATACTAGATAATTAATCTCCCTTAGATCCTAAACTGACAAGGTTGCTTGGTATTGTTGGAATCCATCAATATACATCATTTGAGAGGATTTTGAGTGTTCATCTAAAATTAAATGTGCATTATATAGTAGGGTGTTTTACACACCCTTATCTCAAATGATAGTACTATGACATGGACCTTGAGGTGCACCTTGCACCAACAATACTTCCATGACAAGTGGGGATTTGTCTAAGATCTAAAAAGTTTTTGATCGATCTATGGGAATCAATTGCACAATGACTTTCATGCCAAACAATGCAAAATAAAAGCATGGATTTTGGGTATGTATCACTTGGTTTGTTGAAAAAAGGTCTAGTCCTTTTTGTAACCACTACATCCTATTTTTTTCTCATTGGAGTGTGATGTCCAAAGTGTCACTATGTCCCATGTGCAATTCCAAAGGAGCCAAATGAAGTCAATGCTAGGAGGTGAAACCCCAGGTCAAAACTTCCCTAAAGAACTTGTGGGAGGTAATGATGTCCCCCTCGCAAGCCAATATGCATAAAAAATAAATAAATCATTTAAGTAGAAAGACTTTAGGTTCATTTTCAAGGTCACCCAAACTTTGATGAGTTTTTGGGGAGTGCTTTAGTTGATTTTTTTTCTAAGCCTTGGATTAAGCTATTTTCAATAATAATGGCACTTTTGATTCCAAAGGTTCCATATAGGGGACAAATGGAAGAGCATATATGCAACATTCCTCTTTTTTCCAAACAAAATCCAATTAAACAATTATTGCAAGCAAGAATTGACAAGTGTGTTCAATTTTAAACCCAAATAAAATGTTTGGTGGTGTTCATTTGACCCCTTGGTCTTAGTTACAATTTTTGAAAAACATTCACCAAAAACTCCTAAATTCTTTGTTAAACACCCAAAACAAGGTTCCTAATCAATTTTTAAGCATTAAAAGGTGATTTAAACATGTTTTTAACAAATATCCAACTTGGTCCTATAGTAAAATTATTAGCATGTCCTTTGGCTTTGAAGCTCTTTTGAGTTTGAAATAATAAACTTTGGAAAAATAGCTCTTGGGTCTATGTTTTTGGAAAAACATAGTGATTGATGTCGGTTATTACCACCAACATCAATTACAGATCATCAAGATATGGCTGATGTTAGTTCTACTAATTGATGCCAGTTAATTTAGGTAATTGATGTTGGTATTTCTATCAATGTCAGTTACTGTGTAAAAACTATGGCAACTAAAAATGGCAAAATAAAGTTAGAAAATCAATTTTCAAGAGTTTTAAGGGCTTAAATAAATATTTTAGAGTTTCAAAATGATCTCCTTCAGGTGTGAGATGTGTCTAGTCCCACTAAGTGTGCCATTAGGTGATCTAGGAATTTGACTCAGGAGAGGATGGTTAGTATGGTGTTAGTTCTAAAATGAAAACAAGATGAAATAAACATACTAATAGCATAACATCTCTAGGCCTAGACACTAGGGAGAGCTTAGTTAACAAAGACAAATGATAAACACAACTAAAAATCAAGGAATGTAAACACAAGATTTCCTTCACCTTCCTTGGATGCTCCAAATGTCTTTATAGTGGTGGCTTGCTCAACTTATGCTCATGAAGTCTTTGGCAATGGAAGCTTGGATACCTCCATCTCTCCTTAGAACCTTTGTCTTGTGGCTTGGCTTAGAATCAATTTGAGATTATAACACTAGTTTCTTGAAGATTTTGGAACCGATCATGAATTATAACTTTGCACTAATTAAGATTAGAAATAATGTTGTGAGGCCTCCTATTTATAGGTTTTTGGATTTGATCAAAATCAACCTCAACCATCCATCTCAAGATTGAGATATGTGGTCAAGGATAAATTAAATTTTTGGAATTAAGTTTTTAATTATCGTCATCATGACATTGGATGAAGGGGCAATTAAGAGGTATGGAAGGCATCATGGAAGGCATTGATGAGGCATATGAGGCATAAATCTTGATATTTATGGCATTTATGGCCTAGGGATATCTTCCCAAAAAATGAGGTCACTTGATGATGTAGATATTCAATATTCATTTCTAAAAACAAGTTTTCAACTTGTTTCCATGGAATTATCAATTAGGCCTTAATTTGGGTTAATTAGCTCTTAAGCATGATTAAGCACTTTATGTACAAATTACCCAAATTGATTAGAATTCCTTGTTATTGGTCCAAAATTTGACTAGATTAGAATTAGAAGGTGATGATAGATGCATTGGAATTGTATTCCCATTTATGATGTTTCCAAAAACAAATAACAAAGTCACATGTCTTGTGCAGATGATTTGATAGGAAAGAGCAATCCAGAGCACCCAAGTATAAATTTGGCATTTTGACTCGAAATGAACTAATCAAAGTTAGCTGACCCATAAATAACATTATCCAATTTAGGGATACCTTGGCTAGAAATCAGCACTTGAATATGTTAGTTTCACATCATTTAGTGTGTTTTAGTGTTTTTAGGCTAAATTGTGCATTTTAGATGGAAACTAGCCAAAATCCTGATTGGATGTTATTAGTGGCTAGATTTAGGTTATAGTACTTGTTCTCATGGTTATATTTATTATTTTGATATTTATTATGTCTTAGTTTCCTTATTTTCAACACCACCAGTAGTCCCATATCACCTCTTCCCAATCCTAGGCCCCCCTAGCATATCATCCTTGATTTTTGATCTATTTTAAGCCTTAGGACATTGATGCATATTTTAGTATAGATAGCATCACATGGCACTACTATCAAATTTTTTATTAAATGTATGATGGGCCCCTTTCACACATGTTTAAGTCTTGACCCCTATCTAACCCTTTTCTTATGTTTTTATATCTTTTTCATGACTTGTCAGCTAGTGAACAAGGTATTATATTTCAAACAAAGATCCTCTTATATAAAGAGCCTCACAAGGAAATTTACATCTAAAAATTACTATTTTGGCACTTATTTACATAAAATAAACCAATATTAAAACTCAAATACTTTGTATACTACTCAGATTTCACACCTAGACATTTGTATGCTTGATCAAAGAAGGGCCTAGGTAAAATTCATTCTAGCATACCATGCAATTTGATGGTGCATGTTACCTAAGGGAGAGCTACATGCAATCTAAAACCCCTAACATTAGAGTTAATTTATAAAGTGTATAGAACAATAGGGATTCTATTCTATATGATCATAACATCCCAAACCCCAATTTTTTCTTTCTTTTTGCATTGGGTTATTTCATTATTTCATGTGAACATGTATTGATTAGGGTTTTGTAAAAGAATCAACCAAAAAATGACACATATGAGCTCCCATGCAACATAGAATAACCCACATAACCTCAAATAATTTCTATAGCTTCTCTAAAAGTTATAGATAGTCACTATAAGAAGGACATTAGTGCCAAATTTGAAAATTAGCACCACATGACACTACTATCCTAAAGGGGGCACTATTGTCTGGAGCTAGATCTCAAAAAATAGTCAAAATATGAAATATTCATCTATGTCTAATCAATCATCTCTAGTAATCATATCTATGAGAAACACTAAGTATATCAATATAAGTCCCCTTTCTCCTTGTATTTGTTATTTTTGGAAAGTTCCATAAAATTAATAAATACCAATTTTATTCCAGATTAGAAAAACAAACCTAGTCCTTTCATCTAGCTTAGGATTTCATAGTAAAACCCTAAAATATTAAAATATTTCGTGAACCCATCTTACTTTGAATATAGATTTAAAACCCTAATTTTCCTTAGGGTTTACCTTCTCTAAATTTTATACATTAAATTAGGGTTACAAAAATCTTTTTTTTTGGATTAACCTATCTAAATTAATTAATCCTATACTAGGGTTTTATTTATGTAATTAAATTTAAATATTTTCAACACAACCTTAAATTAAAACCTTATATCCATATATTAGGACCCTTTATACACAAACATTATAAATTAGAGATTTTATAATAATCCTATTTTTTATTACAAATTTTGTTCAACAAAATCATACATTGTGCACATACTTATGTTAGATTATATTATACCTCTTATGTGTTTAGTATTCCTTATTTAAACTATATTCTTTGTAAAGTTTAAAATGTCATCTAAAAATCTTCTACCCCTCATCCACTTGATGCAATATTGAATTTTTCTCATGATTATAATAGTGAATGGACAAATTTTCAATATTTTACATTAGAAGATGATAATGATTTAATTATAATGATGATGATGACTATTTTTATAATGATGTTTATGAGGATTATTATGAACACAAAAATACAAATGAGTATGATGATACATTATAAACATCATCTTGTTTTACCTCTTACTCTTCTCTTACTCCTAAAAATCAAATTAACAATATAATGCCAAAAGAACCTCTTATTGGTAGGATTTTATTACAATGTGATCCTAGCTTTTTGACTAATTTTTATACTTCATTGTTCAAAATAAATAACTATAATTGCACTACACAAAAATCACTTTTGCATGTTTCATGTAAAGTAGATAAGAATAATGCATCTTATTTAACCTTCTCAATTACATTTAAAAAAGCAAATACAAATGATGTTACACTTTTTATAAATGCACAAACTAAGGTATATTGAATTACTTTGTCACCCTCCTTCACATTTCAATCTCAATATAATGATTCTTTGCCACAAATATATAATGCACACGTTACTAACTCTTCTCATATATGTCATGATGTGCAAAAAAAAACATGGTTGTTGCTCCTTCCATTGATTCTAAAATAGAAAGTGATAATCATTATTACATTTCAAAAATGAATAGTGAACAAATGCCTTGAATTACACTTACACATGATGATACATTGCATAGTAGTAAAAAGTTAAAATATTATCCTTTTCTTTCTATTAATGAGCATGTGGATGATACTTATTCTACTCTTATTTATTCAAATGAATTAAATTATAATTTTGATGAACCATGGGATAATTATAATTATTATTATGATAAATATTACATAAAACATAAAACTTATACTTCTTTTTCCTCACATATCTCTCTTATTCAACCAAACAATAGGTCACATTTAAAAAAGACATGCACACCCACATTTTTCCTCACATATCTCTCTAGCTTAGCCAAAAAATAGGTCAAATTAAAAAAAGGCATGCACACACACACAGAAACACATGTGCATACATGTGCGCACGCACGCGCACACGCACGCGCGCACACACACACACACACACACACACACACACACACACACACACACACACACACACACACACACACACACACACACACACACACACACACACACACACACACACACACACACACACACACACACACACACACACACACACACACACACACACACACACACACACACACACACACACACACATTATTATGTGCATAATTTCCATTCACTAGAGAATAAAACACCTTTTATTCAGCTAGTATGTGATAATCCTTCACAACCTAACAATATCAAAGATACTAATGAATCCTCCTTAATACCACTTACTACTATATAACCTAGTTCTCAAACAAAACAAAATGAGGGTGATAAATTATTTACCTCTAACCAATTCCAATCTATCACACCTCTAAATTTTATTGAGATCACACGAACCTTTCCTAAATAATATTTCTAATCTAATATACGAATGGTTAAAATAAATAATAAAATATGAGCATTAAAGGAAACACTTGATAATGATAATATACCTTCACAAGTGTTAATTTATTTAATTCATGATGTGGGTACTTTTTAAAAATAAGTTAATCATCTCACTTTTGATAATGAAACATAAAAATCTCATGTTGATGTTGATGTTATAAATAATAACCCCATTCCACACAGAATCTCAACTATGAGGTTGTCACATAACTTTTAGATACTGATGTTACCTATCTTTATTGGATAAAGAGATACATATTTACACCTTTAGGATTATGATAAAGCCATGGATAATATTAAAAACAATTTAATTATGATATAAGTGTTTGTAAAATAACTAAAGGATAAAGCACTAGATTAGTTCCACCATACATTCCCTATAGGATATTGACATACATATGAGGACCTAGAGATAGTCTTCCTTAGGCATTATATACATATAAATGATGTCTAGTCACACATGAGATATTACCTTTACTACACTAGGGTGAGATAGAGCCTACATCAAAATCCATTCTATAGTTTAAAGCTTGTTTGCATTAGTTAATTTATCAACCAACATATTTTGAAGTACAATATATCTTTGTTAGATGTTTAATCTCTCCTCTAAAGGATAGATTGATATATCATACATTTAAATAATTTATACATGTATGCAATGCATCTATATCATTAGAGGCAAATTTGGGATTAGTAATTACATGGTTAAAGGAATATTTGGCTATAGACCCCTAATAACCTCAGTCATCAAATTTGGTATAAGAGACTGCTCTACTTCCAACTTAAAAACTAGCAAACTAAAAAAAACCAATAAAAATACTTAGTAAAGGCAAAGAGTCACTCTACATAGCACAATCTATAGTGAATATCACATACGATATATGCATAGAGGTTATACATTTTTTAGATAAGGTTAGGCCTAATGACATATTGATTACACTAATAGATAAGGGGATGATCATAATTCCTTCAACTAATCATCATCCACTATACCATTTTCACTAAGTAACACATAGACATTATTGTCATTTTTGTTAGATAAATGGACATTCATATGACCATTGTTAATCTTGCATCAACTAGGTATGTTAGTAGAAACATCATAGAGTTTACATGTAGGGCATTAGGACCTCATTTTCCACACTCACTTAGATCACATTCCTTTATGATAGATTTATCTTAGGATGTTCCTTTTAAGGAACCATTAGTTACTCATCATATGAGCCCTATAACTTCCAAGATAACCATTTATCAGTAGTTCCCTACATCATATCCTTAGAAATTATGGAAACCAATTCATAAATTTTATAACATACCTCTAGTGAATACATAAATTAAGATATTTAGGAAAAATTATAGACCCAAAGGCACAAATTTGGTTCAATCACTAATAAAAATATTTGGAAATAATTACAAAGTTTAGAATGCACCTCTAGTGTGCACACTGATCAAACTAGAGGTATGTCATAAAATTGGGTTATGTGAAAACATACCTCTAGATCATAACCCAAATTTATTTTTCACATTGATCAAAATATTTTCAACTTTAGTGTAATTATAGTGTCAACTGATCAAGATTTTGCATCAAAATCTACACATTTACCCACCAACAATTCATCATAGGTAGTTCCAATTTCATATTCTATGTTTATATCCACACAACATGAGTAGTATGGTCTTTGGTTTTCCAAGATATCTGGGTTCAGATAGGGAATATTTACATCACATGTTATACATGCAAACATCTTATTAAATATAACCAAAAAAACCATATACTTGTAAAATACAAAACTTAAATCTCCTACACATAGGCCTAAAAAATTCATAAAACATATATAAATTAATTAAATTTACTCCAACCAAAATAAAATTACAAACATCAACATTTTAAACAATCAAACAACTTTAAACACACAATAATATACAGTATTACAAGATCCAGATGCCAATACACAATGCCAAATTAAAATAACCACCATATATATAACTTAGAACATCATTTAAATATAAATATGATGCATCACTCAATGATGAAAACATGATTTCTGAGACCATCTACTTCACTCTCACTATCATAAACATCAAAACTAGAACTAGAGGCCCCAATATCTCTATGAGGCCTTAATCTATGGTTATGCCTACTCTCTCTCTCTCATGATACATTACAAGTCCATCATTACACTCAACACACTATTGTTGAACTCATATGTAGTCATATAGTATATGACTAATCACCCCACCTCTAGCATCAAGAGAGGGATTGGTACACCTTTGTATCTCTACACATAATTTATCACTATCTACTTCTACTCACCTAAATGTCACAATATTTATTACCACTCAATAAAACAAATAGGCATGCACCCTAGCTTCATTAGTGGCCTAATCCACCAATACATCATCCAAAAAATCATCTAGAATATGCTAAGTTAACTCACACATCATTGACTAAATGGTGACCTCCTAATACTCATAATCTCCTACACCTACAAGTATCCATACAATTCATAAGAATCCTATTATATCAAAAAATATAATCAACTTTACATAGAACATAAAAATAAACTATCTAACATACAATCCATAGCCCTTAAGGGATCTATATCTAGTACATCCTTTGTGATCATCCCATCTCTCAGTTATAGAGGTGCCCATTTATGATCACTCGATTAAGATGTGTAGGCCTTAGTCACTCCAACATAGTCTACATATGATACCTCAATCTTAGAATCATGCTCCATCACAAAAATAGGAGCTAGCTCAATGATCAATGGCCTTGACCTACTACCTAGCCTTGTAGGAGCCTAAGAACTATTAAACCATACCACAAGTGTTGTAGACACATCCTATCCAAAACCTAACTTTTAGGTAATCTTCTAATACTAAAACTTCTCATATACATTATCCCAATGATCATTTATGCAATATCTCACTCAAACCCACCTCAACTATGTGTTATCATCAAG
Source organism: Torreya grandis (assembly GCA_037957365.1). Taxonomy (NCBI): domain Eukaryota; kingdom Viridiplantae; phylum Streptophyta; class Pinopsida; order Cupressales; family Taxaceae; genus Torreya; species Torreya grandis. The sequence goes on from JARHVA010006218.1 coordinate 787,118, forward strand.
ATACCCTTAATAACCTTTGTAGGGTCTCCATACAATATCCTGTACTCTCAAATTGTCTAATGACTACTGATAATATATAGTACTACTTGTTTCATGCCTTATCCTAATCCATCTATCTATATATACCTATAGGTGAGCCCATCCATCCTATGGATGTGCCATTGGCCTACTCATAGTTATGTTCTCATATGCCCAATAATGTAATAGTGTCAATACATTAATACCCACCACTCATCTACTATGTAAAGTGATATAAGTTCTTGTATAAATAAGCTAGTATGGTACAACACCAAGAGCACATGGTCCAATGATGCTCAATGTCATACACTATATTGTGTATCTTGTATGAGATAGAGACACCACTCCCATCCATGATAATAAATGATGATAATAACAAAACTAGAAATTTACACAATCATGGTTAATAATATGTCACTCTAAATCCCCAAGTGTTGAGTCCCCACCACCATGTCAAATAAGTATCTAGATTCCCACTATATAACTCAAAGACCAATAGCCTCCTATAATGTATATCATTACTTAGAGATAAAAAACCATAAGATCTGATATACATCCTCCAATGTCATAATCATATTGCCTATAGGAAGATAGAATGTACATGTATCTACATTCTACCTCCCACATAGTGAAATAATCATATAATTATCCTAGGGCATAGGTTCTAAGAAATCAATATATCATATCCCCTCTATTTTGATCACCTTTTTATCAACATCAAACATGTTCAAACCTCGTATAGTCTCCATTATTTTAACTATACAAAACTCCCTCATATGGGCATCGACTTAAAAAATTACAACTGAATATAGCATTAGTAAAATAAAAACTAAAATTGGAAACCCATAACAGGAATAAAAAAGTAATCAACCATGCTAAGAATCATATCTTGAACCTATTGAGGATAGTGACACTAGATAGTAGTTCCACACTCTAGATAGTAGTGCCAAAATCTAGACACTAGTGCCCATAATGGGAAATTAGCACTAGTTTTTATAAAATAGGCTAAAAATAGGCCTTTTCTGGGAAAATTAATAAAAAAGATAATAAAAATGATGAAAAATAGGAAAATTTTGGGTCCCTTACTATGAAAACCTCCTCCCCATCTTGAATCCATGCTTCAACCTCCTCATAGCACAATAAACTAGCATCTCATCTCCTCGACATGTTTCTCTCTCTTAGACTCAAAATTATTTCCACTCAAATGATAAAAATAAATTGCCAATGATTCCAAATGACCTATTTAATTCATAACTTACCCAATTATACCCTATTAAGGCTACCCCTACATTCTAATTTCATTATTTAATATAACACTCTTGTTATGGTTATATCTCAAGAACCGTAGCTCTAATTTGTGAACCATTTCTTGCACATGAGACTTTATACTAATACAATCAGTCCCATACTGGTAAAAACAATACCCTCATAATTTTTAAACCTAAAAAATGAAAAAAAAATCACATTATATTATCCATACAAAAAATCAATTACCTATCCAATTTCACGTTAAATTATCAACTCCAACACACTCAAAACATAATACACCATCACAACTGCCAATTAAACACCAACATAATCAATACTTACTACTTTTGGTTAAACATCCTCATCACAGTCTTAGATCTCTCACCAAAGAGAAGGGGAAAATATTCATAGATTGCTTCTAACATTTAGAGTTACATTCATATTTTTAGACACATAGGTCTACACAAGCATTCAGATGTACAACTTATTCAAATATACAAACACAAAAGTCTACATAGGTTTGCACATGAATTTAGATGAATATATTTTTAAAGATAAAAATGTAAAGTTATACATAGTTTTTCACATATTTTCAAATATATAGACATACAGGTCTACATATGATTACATAGGAATTCAGATGCATAACTTATTTAGATATATCAACACATAGTTATATATAAGTTTGCACAGGCATTTAGATGCATAGATTTTTATAAATATAGATGTACATACCTACAAAAATTTGAATAGTTTTTTAGATATATAGACATACAGGTATATATAGGTTTACACAAGCATTTAGATGTATAACTTATTCAGATATATGGACACATAGGTCTACACAAGTTTACATAGGCATCTAAAGTCACAAATTCTTAGAGATATAGACACACACGTATACATAGATTTACATAAACATCCATAGTCACAAATTTTTAGAGATATAGACACACAGGTCTACATAGGTTACATAGGTATCCAAAATCACATATTTTTAGACATAGGTTTACATGAGCATCAAGATCACAAATTTTATAGATATATTGGTACACAAGTTGACATAGGATTAATGAAATTTTACATAGGTATTCAAATGTATACTCTATGCAGATATACACAATTTTGATATAGGTATATTAGTTCATTTAGATGTTTTGATACACAACTACACTTAAATATCAGGATTAGGAGCATGATATAGAATGCATGTTCTTGATACCCATTTTTATATTTATTAGGTTATACCAGTATCATCACTAGGCTTTCACCATTTTGGGTCATAGGATTATCTACAATGGTTGATACATAGTATTATATCAAACCTAGTTTACATTACTTAGATTCAGGGTGGGGGCAAGTGATCCTTATTTTCCACACCTTTAGTTTACATACTCAGATTTAGATTGGGTCAATTGAGCCTTGATTTCTCCATTCATTTAGTTTACAGTACTTAGATTTAGATTAGGGTAAAGTGAGTATTTTTTCTCCACACATTTATTTTACATACTCAATTTCAATATAGGGGGCATTTACATCAAATGTTTCATTCACATGTTACACTCTAATTCTCATCCACTTATATGGACAATAAGTGTGCCAAATATAGGTAACATACACACTAGTAAGTATAGGTACACATTTATATTTTCTTTTACTCTAGTACTTCCATTTCATTGCATTAATAGAATAAATGAGTGGCAAATGTAAACACCGTAATTGGTCAAGAAACCAAAAGTACTATGTATATTGTTACTCTTTCATAAAAGGGTGTTAGTGATGGTTATAGTCCTTGTTTTCATGGTCATTTTGAGTCTTTTAATATTTCTTATGTCTTATTTTCCCTATTTTTTACACCCTCAATAGTCTCAATTCACCTTTTCCTAGTATCAGGGGCCCTTAGCATGTCATCCTTGGATTTTGCTCTATTCTAAGCCTTAGGAAATTAGTGTCACTTTTAAGACAATAGTGCCACATGGTGATACTATCAAATTTTAGATTTAGTGTCTTATGGGCCCTTTCACTCATGTTGGAGTCTTGACCCCTCATAGCCCTTGTGTTTTTATGTCTTTTTCATGACTTGTCAGCTAGTGAACAATGTATTATATTCCAAATAAATATCCTCTTATATAAAAAGCCTCATAAGGCATTTTACATATATCACTTATTATTTTGGAACTTATTTAAATATAATCAACTAATTTTATATCTCAAATACTCTACATATTACTCAGCTTTCACACCTAAACATTTACATGCTTGATCAAAGAAGGGCCTAGGTAAAATTCATTCTAACATACCATGTAAGTTGATGGTGCACATTCCCTAAGTCATAAATACATGTGATATGAGACCCATATCATTGGGGTTAATGTAGGTAATAGTGGGTACAACATTGGTTTTGTCTTGCATGATCATAAAATCCCATAACCCAATTTTTCCTTTCTTTTTGCATTTGATTAGTTCATTGTTTTATGTGTGTAGGTATACATTGGGGTTTTTTAAAATAATAAACAAAAATAGTGACACAAATTATCTCTCACACAACATAAAATCACCCATAGAACCTTTAGGAACTCTTGTAGCTTCCTTAAAAGTTATAAATATTCACTACAGGAAGGACACTAGTGCTAGATTTGAACACTAGTGCCACATGGTGCTATTGTCCAAAAGGGGGCACTACTATATAGAGATATATATAAAAAAATATTTAATATATGAAATATTAATATGTGTCTACTTAGTCATCTCTAGTACTTAGATCTATGAAAAAATATGTGTATATCCAGATAAGTCCCCTTTCTCTTTATATTTAAATTTTTGGAAAGTTACATATAATCAGTAAATTCTAATATTATTATATATTAACAATAGACCCAACAATTTAATATAGCTTATGATTTACATATTAAAACCCTAAAAGGATAAAATAGTATCCAATACTATGTATTGAAATCCTCTTGTACTAGCTTTCAGGTGCACCATACTTCACCAAGATTAACTTGAATTCATGTTAGCACCAAGTTCAATTCCATCTTTAATACATTTAGAAAAACATTTTAGACACTATTATCATTTTACAAATGATTGGTCATGCCTTTTATCTTGCCCATTGCATTAACAAAATTCATTTTCTTGATGGATGACCTAGTTAGGGCCTTTATCAACTCTTTATCAAAATATACTTAGATGATATTCTCATCTTCCATTAGACTTTAGAAGAGCATGTGGAACACATTTCTCCCATCTAATACAAATTATGCTAATACAAGTTATAATCCAACTTAGTTAAGTGTGTCTTTAGCTCTACATATATCTAATACCTGGGTTATATCATTGAGCACATATGATATCATGTATACCTTGAGAATATAAACATGATTAAGGAAAGGCCAACTCTAAGAAATCTCATATAATTAAGGATCTTTATTGGACTCATAAAATTATATCATAGGTTTATTCTTGTTTTATTATAAAAAATCCAAAATTTATAGGACTCATTCATAATATCATGATTTTAAGACTCTCAAGCAATGCCTTTATGTAGTGTCTATGCTTGAAATTCCAACATTGCACATTCCTTCATACTTCACACTAATGCATCTGACTATGTACTTGGTGCATTACTTCTTAAATATGTGTATTTATTATTGCATACCACTCAATGATAATTAGTGACATGGTGTAAATATTATCTACCTAATAAAATTCATTATACACCATTATGAAATAAGTTAATCAATAGATCCATTATATCTTGGGGAATGATATAATCATTCATTCTAATCATAAGCCACTTTAGTTTATAAAAGAATAAATAAATATAGAGAGTGTGTGCCACCTAAATTATATGACTTACCTACATCTATTCCATTATATGATCAAGCATAATAAAGGTAAGGATATTAATTCCACATATTATATTAATTGACCATTAGTCCACATGATTGACAAAATGCTAGACACAAATTACTACAACTTTATAGAATAGGTATTCCTCTACTTAACTAACAAGGAATTTGTAGACTCATACACTAGTCTTAAGTAATTAAAAGGATTCATGAGTTATATTTTTTTCTCTAACTTCTCTACATACTTGGTAATATGTATGTTCCTAGTGACACACCTCACTAAAGACTCATCTAAGAAGCACAATATGCTAAGAATTCAAGATTCTTTGGAATTATAAATACTTTAGTCATATTATATTCAAAGTTATATTTGATTTATTTTTTCATAAGTGTTAAGTTCCAAATTAAGTATTACATTCCTTATTGAACTTAAAATAATATGAATAGGAATTATAAACTTTACACACCTCTACCAATCCCATCTAGGCCAATCTATCAACATGGATTTCATGACTAAGTTTCCTATGAAAAATAACTATACTAATTTTTTTTCTATTATAATGGATATATTATTAAATATAACTATCATGGTTTCTTACAAGAATAAAATTGATGTAGTTGGCACTAGGCAAGATTTCTCCAACCATGTATGGGTTTAGTTTGTACTATTAACATCCAAATTTTCCAATTAAAATTTGCACTTTATGAGTGACTGTTGGAAAGCATTGTGGGACTTTATTAGTATTAAATTATATATATCATCACATTTCATCCATTTATATGGATATATGTAAGTTTTTAACCACATAATTTTTCATATTTTGTGAATGTAAAATCATGCACAAAATCACACTTGTGATGATAATTTGTTTTACATCTAATTTACCTAAAATAGAGAACTTAAAAATTATACATGGCATAATTAATTATAAATATGTATGGGGTTCTTTCTTCTATCACCTTTAGACATTTACTATCTCACACTAGTTGACACTAGGTTGTGTACCTAGGAAAGGGAAGCAGAAAAATTTAAGAAGTTTTTGTGCTACATATAATTTGTTAATGAACAAGTTTGGAATATTATTTCTCACTCCCAAGATAAATACAATGGGTGTTATGAGATGCATGACACACCTCATTCATTCCATGTTGGTGAAAATATTTTATTTTCACCTTCAGAAGGAGTGATTCAAGGGTCCATAATGGAAGATCAAGGCTCTACTATATGGTCTTTACACCATTCTTCATGCAACTAGCGATTTTTTTTCTTGATCTACCTCTGTACTTGGGCATGCACCTAATATTCAATATAGAGATTTTAAATCCTTATTTTTAAATCTTATTTTGGATTTAGTGATTTATTTAAGATAAATGTATGGAATGTTTATATTACATAATATATAAAAATTCACAAAATAATTTGAGTCTAACTAGTAGAATATCACTAATTTATTGTAATTTACTACTTATGAAAACCACTAAAGGAATGGTGTACTTAGATTTTTTATAATTTTTATAATCTGTGATAGAGGTAAAGTCATTATAAAATTTTGTAAAAGGGATTATAATCACTCAAAATTAGAACTAGAGTGATTACAATTGTTGGGTTTGGTCAAGTGCTTATTAGAATGCATGTAGTAGGGTGAAACTATCTAATTTAGGTTGGACATGTTTAGAATACCTAAATTTATTTTTTCACAATTTTGAGAATTTTTCATGTCTAATAGTGCCTCCTTTTTATTCAAATACGTTAAATATTATAAAAATAACTTTTTGGTTCTCCTTGTTCCAAAATCTTAAATTCACTTTCAACACTAGGTTCACCTTTAAAAAAGGGTTAGTGGGATAGGTGAAACTAACCCAAATCACTCCTAAATGAGTGGATAAGCTCTAATTACATTACTAAAGTGGAATAAAACTACACATAATTCTCCCACCCACTTTAGTGTGTGTAATCACTGTAATACTAGAATGTAATGCAATCTTGAGTATGGATTTTGATACTTGATAAATCTATAATTTAGGTAAAAATCCATTGAAGGGATTTTATACACACACACACACACACACACACACACACACACACACACACACACACACACACACACACACACACACACACACACACACACACACACACACACACACACACACACACACACACACACACACACACACACACACACACACACACACACCATGTGGATGGATTCAATAAGGTGTAAGCATCTAAGGAGGACCAGTAGTGTCTAGAAAGTAGAAAATAATGATCTAAGATCAAGAGATAGTCTGAATAAGATAATAAGCTATTCTAACAGAGACTATGGATATCTTATGTATAAGTAATCAAAATTTGGGAAGGATATAAAAATAGATGAGTAAATGGCTAAGAGATATATTAAGTAAGAGTTATTTATGCTTATTTAATTATCCAAAATATATTAGGATTTATGCCAAGAAAGTTTAATAATGATAAAAAAGAGTATAGAAATTAATGAAAATAAGAAATAATATTACCTTTTATGGAGAAAACCAAAAATGAGACAAAAATTTTAAAGTGGGAAACTAAATGTATCAAAGAAAAACCCATGTGATATTATTAGAAGGCTTGCTACTCAAATCTTCATAAGTATACAATTGAATCAAGAGTACAAGAGAAGAAGAATGAGATCTAGAGATTATAGTGAGGAAAAGAAGAGAGGAAGGGATATTTTATAGAGATAGAGGAGGAAAATTAGAGTTACATATAACCCAATTATGACCTTACAAGCCCTCTAAGTGTGTGCCACTTGTGTCCTAATCCCTTACAAAGAGAGGGAAGTGTGTGCCATGTGGAGAAGAGTTACATGCAAGTAACTCTAAATCCAATAAGTGGAATAGGGAGGTGAGTGACACCTAATAAAGGTAATAATAAAATGAATTTAAAAATATAATAAATGCACACATAATTAAGACTTAGGATAAGTCTATAAACCTAGGGAAGGACCCAAATTAAGGTTAATTCTCTAACACTCCCCTTTAAGCTTAAATTTGGGGTTACAAAAGTGGAGAGAACATTTTACAAACAAATAAGGGAGTTGAAATTACATAATACTCCCCCTCAATAGAAACTTCCTTCAAGATGAATTATAAAATATTTAGAGAGAATAAATAAGAGAAGGTACCTCCAATAGTCACAATGAAGAAAGTGTGATCACCAAGAATCTCCAAAAATATGTTTCAAACAAAGTGGTCAACCCACCATGGAATAAAGACCAACTAAAAGGAGTAATGATCCACAACCTGTAAAACAAACAAGTTAACACCAACAATTCAAGTTAAGTCACCAATATGCCATCAAAATATAATCTACATACATAAAGTACTAAAAGTAGATGTAAAGTCAAATAGATCAAAGATAACTTCCATCACAAATTACACAAATATATACAAAAATAAATTAGTCACAAAAGATCTAAATAAATCATATATCCTTTAAAACAAGGAATACATAAAAGATTGATTTTAATCAAAATGGAGACAAAGAAGATGTGTCACTTGTAAAATATATTTTTCATGAAGCATTAGAATAATTGTCACAACAAGACATATCAAATTATTTAGAAAATTTATATTTAAGAATCTAAACAGTTTTACCCTTAGAGGTAGGAGATTTAGTCATTTTCCAATAATGCAATGTATTATACATGGATTTACCAAAAGATTTTCATGGGTGTAATTTCTAACATTAAGATATGAGATTCCCATTTTTTCCACAATATACATAAGTCTTTTTTTCTAACAAAAGAGTGTGCATTAGAAGCATTATAATCAAAAGGGATTGCATTATAAGTCTTTTAGTAAGGAGGACAATAAGATGTTTTCAAATTTTTATGAGAAACAATTGAATAATCAAAACCAAGAACTTTATATTTTGCATTTGATTTAGGAAAAATAGGTTCAAGAATACCTATGTCATACTTACCAAGTGCACCACCTAAATAGCCCATAGATTGCATGATTTTGAAACTAGGGCTGGTAAAAATAGTATGAACATAAGTTTGAATTTGTATAAAATCTCAATGAGATTCATAATCTTGATAGATATTATCATTAGAAAATGACACAAATTTAGCATTATGAGCATGAATATATGATTACATTTTCTCTATATGATCATTAAAAGAGTTTTGAAAAGCAAGAATTGTAGCATTTTATCTTGAAATTTATGTCTTGAAAACAATAATCTCATCATTTTTAAAATTAATTTGGTGCAAAGATTTTTTTAATGCTAAAAAAATTACAATTTTAAAATCCATTACAAGTGTTTGCACAAATTTTAAGCTTATAAAATGATCAAAAAATTAAACCAATAATATGTTTAAAAAATACTTGCCTATAAGTGTAGATATAGAAATCAATTAACTTGTAAACATAAGTCCACACCAAAACACCATAATATAGGGAAAAGGTTATAACTTTATGAAAAAATAATTTAATTCATTTTATCTAATTATCATAAGAGACAAAAAAAATATTAAATTTGTTTTTTTTTTAAAAAATAAATAAAATAAAGTTCTTATTTTTAAAAAGATCCTCATTAAAAAGGTGAAAACAAACATAAATGTTAGATTACATGGACAACACACTTAAAGTGTTTTTAATTGTCAAATGAAACTTTCATAAAAATAAACAAAATGTGTTTAAACTATTATTTTTTTTACTAGACATAGACTTAATGAATAAACATCCATATACTTTAAACTCATTCACAAAACCTCCTATGATTAAATAAAGGCGTGTTAAATTAAAAAACCATTGAAAGTTGTGAAGAAAATAGTTTTAACTTGAGTTTATTATAGAAAAAACCAACACACCTTTTTTTTTAAATTTAACAAAACACTAACTAAAACAAAAATGAAATAAGAGCTTTAGAAATTCAAAATATTGTAAAGCACAATATGAAGATACAAAAAAATGGACAATGTACTATAAATCAAATGCATCTGCTAGCAAAAGTGTGGTAAGAGAAGAAAGATAAAACATTTCAAACAGAACTGACATGACTTGCAAAGAATATATTGGCTCAAAAATAAACACTATCTAAGATAAATGATAGCAAAGATGTTGTACAAGTGTGGTGATATATATATCAAGGTGCAGGTCAAGAGAAAATATCTCGGGAGTTGAGAACCAGATGACAATGACAAATCACCAAGGCATAAATGACAATGAAATCCAAAACCAAAAAATAGATAGAAGGAAAAAATTCCAATCTTGAGGAAGAAACAAATTAAAATTTCTTTAGAACTACTAGGGCATAATGCCTTAGTAAGAAGCTAAACAAAGTAAGTGCATGAGCACTATAAGAAATGAATAAATCTACAACTAGATAACAAAAAAAAATAGAGAGAGAAATCATTAGCAAATGTATTATGCCAAACCATTATGTGATGTCAAACTTAGTAAAATTTTAGTACTCATTGGACATACAGCCAACAAAATTGAAAAAAGAGAATCAACTCTTTTAGGATAGAAAGAAGAAGATGCCACAAGGAACATAGGAGGGAAAAACTAGAGAAGTGCTAGGCAAAAATTAAAAAAACTTAAGAATGCAAGAAGACTTGTAGGTTTAAAAAGTTAAAATACAAAGATTAAAATACAAGCATAATAAACCTACTAACAATAAGGAAATACTAAAAAAATTAGATTCCTTTAAGATAAATAGGATAAAAAACACTTGAATAACATTAAATGCATAGGTTAGATTATATATTAGTTTGAAAAAAATCAAACAAAGGAGATGAAAAATTATTCAAATAGAGAATATTTTACCATTTCAATTATTAAATAATGGCATATATGGTCAAAAAACTAATTTGAATGTTAGAAGACAAAAAAAATCTTCTTTCCACCTTCAAATCTACAAAAAAATGCTCAAAAAACAATGGTAAATAACCAATGCTCTGATACCATATTAGGATTTATGCTATAAACATTTAATAATGATTAAAAAAAGTGTATAAATTAATGAGATTAAGAAACAATATTACCTATTATAGAGCAAATAAAAAATGAGATGGATATAAAATGGGAAATTGAACGTATCAGAGAAAAACTCACATGATCTTATTATAAGGTTTTCTACTAGAATCTCCACAAGTACAAAATTGAATCAAGAGCACATGAGAAGAAGAAGAAAGAGAGATAGAGATTCTAGTGAGGAAAAGAGGAGAGGAAGGGCTATTTTATAGATCTAGAGGAGGAAAATGGGAGTTGTATACAACCCCATTATGACCTTATAATCCTTACAAGTGTATGCCACTTGTGTCTTGATCCCTTATAAGGAGAAGGAAGTGTGTTCCATATGGATAAGGGAGAGTTACATGCAAGTAACTCTAAATCAAAAAAGTAGAATAGGGAGGTGAGTGACACCTCATAAAGGTAGGAATAAAATGCATTTACAAATATAATAAATGTAGACATAATTAAGACTTAGGATAAGTCTATAAATATAGAGAAGAACTCAAAGTAAGGTTAATTATCCAACAAAATCTTTGTAAAAATTGGCATTGTCAAGTATTTATTATCAAATACAAGTGTCTACATCCCCCCCCCCCCCACTCAATACCCCTCATCCCATTTTCCATTACTAAAGTAAAATGATAAAAGGTTATGCCTATGTGTAACTACAATGGGTGTGTTCAGATAGGTGTTGAGTGTTGATACTTTTTTCATGCATAATCTATAATGAAATATGGATATATCAATTTTCACTTATGATAATGAAGTAAAAACATAGATCATATATTTGAAATGGAAATAACAAGGAACAAGTACACATATATGCATTAAAACCAATTTATTTATGTAAATTTATCTTCTAGATATGATGGAGAATGGGGTAATCAAGTCCCTTGGAGATGTTAGTGTAAAACCATGGGTTTAGATGTATATGTAACAACCCTTATTGTAGACAAATAAGTGCCTAAAATTTAAGTCATGTAAAACTTTAGCACCACACTAGTCTTTACATTTTCTATGGTTTGGGACCCACCATAGGTTTTAACAAATCTAAGAGCCTAAGATAATAAGTTTGAGTAGGTTTTATGAATTATTCATTGTATATATATTATATGGTTTAGTTTGAGAACTTACGTATAGCTGAGTAAGTCTAAATAAGTTTTTCTATAGAAAGAGTTACATAAGCCTTGCATATGCCCCCCTATTAATCTAAGTAATGAGTCATATAATGTATGACTAAGTACCATAACATATGTGAAACTATTTTGACATGCCCCACATATCTCCAAATCTAATAACTTGTGTAAATTAGACCCTAGTTTGTTTTTAATAATATATTAAAATCTATAAAATTCCATTGATATTCTTATAAAATATCTAACATATGGCCCTAGTCTATGTCAAATAATTCATAATCTGAGTAAACATATACCAATCTAAAGTAATATGTTCCTAAATATTGAATTTTTTATTCCCAAAATATGAATATATCTATGTAATGGAGTTAGGCTTTAAAATAAGCCACTGTGTACTCCTCCCTTTTGAGGTGAGGAATGTATCTTATGAATTATTCATATCAAGAAAAAATAGCTATCACATCATGATATATATAAAATATATGATCATGTAAATTCATGTGGTAACATGATAAAATTATGTCATTATATTAAGATAGATAATCTAGGCATGTGTAGTTAATATTCAATAATGTCAATTTTAACTTACCTTAACCTTACATGACTTTGTGTACACACATGACCCTCATTCATCATTATCTCACATCCATGTGTCTTTTATAGGTCCAAACCTTTGATGTTTATATCATTCACATATAATATTTAGCAAATTACATGTCAAAATGATTATTCATCATACTTAAACATCTCCACATCATCAGATAGTTGTTCTTATCTCTTGGACAATAATTTTAGATTCATAACATACCATTGATTGTATCACTTGAGTTTGATAGTTGTCCTATACTATTAAATAGTCATATTTCAAATTAAAATCATTAATATGATTCTAACTATATATTTCATATGTTAGTGGCATTAAAAATTACTCAAAGAGTCACATATATGTAACAAATAGGTGCAAGCCTATTATCTATGTAGCAAACACTTACCAAGCATATTCAAACACTTGCACATTCAAGAGGACTTTCTTATTCTTCCTAATTTATAAATCAATCACAAGGACTAGGTCTTATCCAAGTTTAAAAAATTTAAGCTCCAATTGAAACTTTACAATATCCATGTATCAATGGATATATTATAGGTTTCATCTATTTAACTAGCACTATAACACACATTGACCAAATGGAGAGAATTACATGTAGTTTGACTTCCCTCTTCAGAGTATTGGATATGTATACAACACTTAACCATTCACTAGGGAGGTTTTGGGGTTATCCCAACCCACATTTCATCCCCTTATGTAAGCTAAAGGCTATAATTACAAGTGAGCCTAGGGTTCATATGAAGGATATACATTTTAATGAGTCATACAAATCATCATATAGTGGGATCACACATAGATACAAATGATAAGTATATGCATCTAATTATATCAAAATAAAGAGGAAAAATATACATACACATAACTGTCTAACTTAGAACATACTGATTAAAGGTATTGACCTAAGGTTAATGATAGTAAATAAGTGCATAGATAGATCTAGATCATGATTTGAGTGGCCCATAGCCTAGTTTTCTGACTTTCTTATTGCCTTACTATATTTTAATTCCAACATAGTATAGGTAATTACTAAGTGTATTATCCCTTGTGTTACTTTACATATTTAGTAAGTGTAAATGTCAAACCAATTTTAAGATTTTACATTCAGATTTGTACTTTAATTTATATCTTGGAAACTTGAACTCGTTTATACAATTTTATTTTATTAGGGATTAACATTAATCCAAAATAGGTTAAAACCTATTGGTGAACCTGAATATTATCTTAAACATATCCAAACCCTAGTTTTCCTTAGGGTTTCTTCTTCTATTTTAGGTTTATATATATATATATAATTTTTGATCTCTTGTTTTACTATATACATAATTGCACATGGCTATAATGGATATACATAGTTTTTATTTCTGTACTCAAGCTATGATTTTAATTATTACATAGTTATTTCATTTGATATGAAAAATATGTAATAAAAATATAATTCATGGATTAAAATTTATGTACAATAATATGCCTAAAATCAAATGTACAAAATATGTATCCTCTATTCGTAAACCACTATGTTTAACTATTTAATTTGAATTAATTCTAGACACTAATAGTCACCAAAGATAATTTATGAATTATTTTTTTTCCTCCCCCTAAATTCAAATATACTAACAACTATTAAGTTTCTTCCATTATTCTCCTTAGGCTTATATTGCATTCTATAGTCTATGTTATTACAATAGGTAGGGGTAGGGTGATTCGTATTATATCACAAAGTAGAGAACATCAACATGTTCTCTCTCAACCCCCTCCATCTCCAATGAAGATAACCAAAGGGTATGATATAATTGATCAACTAAAAATTTCCATGAAAAAAAATATATATATTATAACTACTCTTAAAGATGCTTATTTACAAATACATCTCTATGTAACATTACTTGACACAATATTTCCAAGTGATGTAGAAAAACATTTTATTGCTTCTATCCTTAACACATTATGATGAATGGAGTAAAGTGTATCTTTTTAAAAATAAATTTTACCTCATTATCATAATATAGATCAAAATATCTTATTTTACATTTAACTTCATATTAAAAATATGGCAGTCAAATAGGTATTGGTAAATAATGCATACAAATTATATATTTGTAATATTTATTTCCAAAATATACTTTGTATAGAATCAAATGATCTTATTCATTTATATATTAACACTTTTGTATTTTATAATATCCCATGTAAGGTATTATGATAAACTACATTGATTATCACTATGGGCCCTAAAATAATTATAGTTTACAAAGTTATTTCTAATGATATTAACTATAATATTCTATTGATAAGACCATGGATTCATGAGATGAATGTGGTACCTTATAATTTACATGCATGTCTAAAATTTAGTCATCAAGGATATTTACACATGTCTTTTGGATTAATAGGATTTTAGGTATTTTTAATGACTAAATCCATTGGTCATTACATACCTCATATGAAACTCCTCTCATAGGAAGATGAACATTCTAATCAACATAATGAGATACCACCACTAATATCTATTTTAGCTACTTTATCACCAAAAATAAGTTTAAACTAATAGTTTCTTGGCATAATATATCTCAAAAATATGGGATACACAGGAAAATGATTGAGAACACATGCATAAGGCATCACTGATCCCATCACAAAAGCTATACAAAAGAGGAGACAAGGTCTTGGATAAAAATAAGCTTTAATAACTAGAAATAGTTATAAATCAATTATTCGTACATGTTTCTTTAAATCAAAACCAAAGCCTACATGATAAGTTAATAATTTATCAAAAATACTATTATTAAATCTTGACCTCATTGATGATATAGTTTCACCATAAATTTGTGCATTAGATGAATTTTCTATTGAGGAGTCTCTCTTACAATATGTAGGGGAATATGAGGATCTCTCTCCATTATATCATAATAATAGGTTTCTTCATAATAAAAAAATCCATGTTTTTTTGAGAGAGTGAAGATACTAATGATCATTTCAAAATAGATAGACCAAATACCATCCCTACTACACCATATGTGGAAGATAAATCAACTTTAATTAATGAGGAAATAATTGAATTTTATTATAGAATATATAAGGATCTAATATATGTTAGGAATTTTTCCAAACATCACAATGCATTAAAATAATAAATTTTATTGAATTTATTTAGTGGTATAGAGTCTTTTATATAATGTTATGATCCTATAAACTACAGATAAAATATTATCTCTTATTTTCTCTCTCATAAATATCCTCACTCATACTAATTGATTAGGTGAGTGATAAATCATGTTCACACATAATAATATTACCTAATGACATACTAAATATTCCTAACATCCCCCCCCCCCATAGTATATACATAGTAAAATAGACCAATACACATGATGTGACATAGAATTATGGATTATTAGGGAAAACATCAACCACAAATGTTGATGGATAGGTAACACATCAACCTTTCACCATCCAAGTATGAAAAGGGAACATATCAGCATTTTATGGATCAATTATCTAGATTATATGGAACATATCAAACTTCCAAATTATCTAATGTATGCATCTATTGGTTCATAATAATATACACACATTGGTTTATAATCATATATATAAACAAGAACACAAGTTTATACTTATTCACTCCACACACTCTCACACACAAAATTTCATATAATCAATTATTAGGACACGTATTATTCATTACTCTCATGGGAAATATTTCTCCCATTCATCAAATCTTATTCTTTTTCTATATAATTAGTAGTAACCACAACATTATGTTTCAGTCTTCCATCAATTACTTGCTTTTTACAAATAATTTAGAATAACATGGCCTAGCCTCTTATAGTAGTAATAGATAATTATATAAATTTTTAATTGTGACACATATTTTTTTCTTGGAAGAGGTTTTGGGATTATTTTTTACAAACATTATTTATTCTAACTCAAGACTTTTGACTTGATTCCCTTCATCAAGCAATGTAGAGATCAACTCACCTAAATTTATATTCATTTTGATTAAATTAAAAAATATATTTGAAAAACTAATGGGCATACTATTCATGAGTATGGATTTTACATTTTCTTCATCTATTGTAAATTTATCTCTAACTAACTAATTTATCAAGGATAAGAACTTATTTTTCTACCATTTTTTTCACTTTCCCACATCTTCAAACCATAAATTATCTTCTTCAATTTTATCTTGGTGATCTTGGCTTCATATCCAAATACATTATTCAAGGAGTATTGAATTACTTTGGATGACTTTTTTAAATCCACGTGATGTAAATATGATTCTAAAAATTTAAGGCTAGTGATAGCTAGGGATTTTTTCTTTGATGTTCCACTATGCTAGCTTATTGGCATCAACCTTTGAAAAGTTCCTAGAGGTCCTCCTTGATTATTATAAATTATATTTTTACATAACAAGTCTGAAAATCATTTCATTCAAACTTATATACCATAATTTGACATCTCTATTATTGTTCTCTCCCTAGACTGAACTAACACACAAGATGTTGAGTAACTCAAAACTTAATCTGTTACAAAAATACTCTAGACTTAGGCAATAAATTTTGACTAGAAATTGACATTTTAATAAAATACAAGTGAAACAAAAAAAACATCTAAAAGACATTTATATAACTTTTAAAATAAAATTAAATAGTAAAGAAATCTGCATACCTAATTAGAAATCTATAAAATCATTAATCTCTATATTTTAAAATGATAATGCTAAAATAAATTACTAAACTTAAAACACAAGAGACTCAAATATCTAAAGACTATAAAATAAACTATATATATATATATATATATATATATATATATATATATATATATATAAAATAAAATAAAATAAAATAAACAACAACTAAAAATAAAAATAATAAGAGTGCATGATAATCTTAGATAGAGTAATAATAAGTGGGAATAAAAATATCTTGATATAACGAATGGAAATATTATTTATGCATGGGTTTTCTAGAGTTGATGCACATGTGCTAAGAGGAAGGAAAACCAAGGAATGTAATGGGTTGGAGATGGTACATGGGGATATTCATAGGCATATGAAAACCACCATAATGCTACCTAATTTTGAAACAATTATGAATACCAATATAAGTATGAGGGCCATCAAGATCTAGACTTTGGCATACATGGAGAAGTAATGGTCAAGTTTATGAAAAATTGAAATCTCTCAATCTTACAGTATTTGCATTCATGGAATTGGATGGAATACACAAATGAATGGAGAGAAATCATGTGAATAGTCCAAAATACCTTAACATTTATAATAATACCTTATTTCTCATGAAAATAAATTAGCATATGTAAAACAACCTTACACATTATAGTACAAAAAACTTTACAAAGTAATAAATAAGGATATAATATAGACACATATCAACACCTTCAATTTTTTTCTTATATTAAATGACAAGAAGACCACTCTGATACAAATTAAAATAAGAAATTGTATTTAATTTATGTAATGGAAGAGAGATTATTTTATATAATGTTATGATCTTATAAACTAGGGATGAGATAATATACCTTATTGTATCTCTCCTAAATATCCTCACTCATGTTAATATATTAGGTGAGTGATAATTTATTTTCACATATAATAATATTTTCTAATGATGTAATACATATTCCTAACATGCATAACATAATATTATATCTAGATGCAAAGATAGTTAAACAAAAAAGTAGGAAAAAAATATAAAAGTAGCTTTATTCATTAAAGATGAGATTAAATCAATTGATTATCCTAATTTGGTTTATAATATAGTACCCATTACAATATTAATGGATAAAATTTATATTATTAAAATAGTGTGATTTAAACAAAGCTTATCAAAAAATGAGTTTTTATTACCAAATATTGATATGATTATAGACTCTATAATTAATTATGAGATGACATAATTTATGGATTTATTTTGGATATAATAAAATAAAAATTAATCCTGAATATAAGGAAAAAAAATTATTCACCACATGAAAGGGCACATTTTATTATGTGGTAATGCCTTTTGGATTAAAGGATGTAGGGTATAATTATCAATGAACTTTAACACTTATTTTTTATGATTATTAACATAGAATAATGGAAGATAATGTGGATTGTTATGATCTTGGTGAGCAGATTCACTAACAGTCTAGGCTTTTGGTGTAGTGGTTCATTACATTTGGTATCAGAGCAACCACCCATGTTCAAGTCATAGAGCGGGTGGGTTATGTCAGCATTGCAGTGTTCGTCTGGGGCTCGTACATGTAGTGGATCTCATGTGCATGCACAAATCTAGCCCAGAGTCTGGGATTCGAAAGCGTGGTGGGATGTTATGACCCTGGTGGGAAGATTTACTAACAGTCTGGGCTTTTGGTGTAGTGGTTCGTTACATGGATGATATCCTTTAAAAATATATACATTGACAATATCATGCTATAGTTAATTTAATGCTTATGATAATACAATGTGCACTTAAATACAAATAAAATCTATATTTGGGTTGTCCTATAAAAAATGATTGGGTTATATGATCTCCCAAAAGGACATAGAAGTATATACATAGTTAAGGTGTTTACAAGGGAATATTTAGGCTTATGGCTCAGCTAGCTAATAAAATGAAACCTCTTACATAATTATTGAATAAACATACCAAGTTTGAATGGGATGAAAATGTTCAAAAATCTTCAAATGAAATAAAATAATAAATCCTTAACCCACATATTCTCATGCATAGGCCTTTGATATTATATATTTTAGATACAAATCATTCCTTATGGGTTTTAGTAGTATATTATGATGATGATCACATAGTGAGGCATCTATTATATTAGTTGTGCACTAGTGGACTACAAAAAAAATCACACTATTATGGAGAAGTTATGTTTTATCACTTATTTTATTAGCAAAAAAACTTCAACATTATATGCATATAATGAGACACAATTCATCAAAAAAATAGATCCACTTAAATTTATCATTTAAAAATCCCATTTGTCCAAATGTGTATCGAAATAGGTAATATTACTTATGTATTTTGATTTAAAATTAATATTCCATAATTTAGTAAAATGACAAGTCATTGCCAATTAATTAACTAAAACTCCATTATTATATTAGTATTGTTTAGATGATTTTACTACTTATCAAATTTATGGTGATACTTTTACCATGTTCTATGATGGAAAAAAGTGAACACAGGTGTAGTTTTGGATTAAAAAGAGGATTAGTTCAAACATTAGTCATGAATACCATAAAATAATGCATAAGAACTAACAATCTAAGCCAACCTATTCTAAAAGGTTTACTAATGACAATAAGAAGAAATTGAAAGAAACCAAATACATATTACCTTCCCAAGTGATTCCACCATCCAAAAGTGGCTCTAAGCATGGTTTTCCCCTTGATCTATTGTTCTTGTCTTTATCAACAATGGATGCTAAGCTCTTCCATCATCTCAATATCACTATGCATAACCTAGGATCATGATATGAAATCACTAATATGGATATAAATTGAAGCTAACCTATTTAAAATAAAACATTTATAAAAACACAAATGTATTGTAGAGATAATACTGCATTATAAGTTTACACAATTTAAGCTTAAAAATGATGTTCTATGCCCTTCTATTTATAGATTTTTTAAATGGGTCAAGATCAACCATAATCATACATCTCAGGATTGAGATTTGTAGCCATAATTTAATATAATATTTCATAATAAATCCATAAATATCCTCATAAATATTTAGGAGGAAGAGGCAATAATTAGGCATGGGTTCCCATAAACTTGATATTTGTTACATTTATGGCTTATGGATATCACCCCATTGATCATGTCATTAGGTGATGCAGATATTAAGAATCAATTTAAAATAAATAAATATTTAATTTATTCTATGGAATTCTTGCTTAAGTTCATAATTTGTTTTACTTTGCCTAAGTATGATTAATCAATTTTAGTGCAATTCCTTGGAAATTGGTGCAAAATTAATCAAAATGATTAGAAAGTCATATTACTGGGTTGTAATTTGACTCAAGAGGAATTCGAAGGTGATGTTATATGAGTATAGACCATTATCCCATTTAGGATATTGCCAAAACAAAATAACAAAGGTAAGTGATGTGTACTAATGAATTATAATTAAAGAGTGATCCAGAACACCAAAATGTGAAATTGTCATTTTAAATTGAAATGATTTGAGAAAAGTAAAGAATTGCATAAAATGTATTACCCTATTTAGGGATACATTAGCCTAAATTGAATCTTACATATGACAAGTTGGAACCATTTATCACTTTTAAGTGATTTTGGCATAAATTGGTCATTCGAGTGCAATTTTGAGTAAGATTGATAATTTCAACACAAAGGTGTTAGGAATTAGATGTCTACAATTTTCCCTATTTAAGAAGGCATAGCAAGACATTAAGGTGAATCAATGCCTTTTTAAAGAAAAGAATTATCAAGAATAAATTGAAAATTACCCAAAATTTCCCCTTGAGAGTACATACAAGGATGAAAGAGAAGGATGGACTATCTAAAAGAGAGAGAAAGTGAGATTAACATGTGGAGCAAAGCAAATCTAGAGGAGATAATTCTTGCACACATTGATTGCATCAGTGATCAAAATATAATTATAATAAAATTAGCCCCAAAGATGGGAGGAATGGGAAGAATACAATCCAAAAATATAAACAACATACTTTGGACATACCCAAAGCTAGGGTGCAAGCTGTGTGCTTCAAAACTAATCAATCCTGAGACAAGTTGTGTACTAAAACATTACCATCATGAGAAAAAGTGTGGAAAGCTTGAAATTAGAAGAAGAGGATAAATGTGGTCTCCAAAGATAGAATAAATAATAATTTTCTCTTGTAGATAAAATATGATCGTGATAAAATAATTTTACCTTGGTAGGGATGATTTTTATCACTAATAAAGAATGGTTGGCTTACCCCAATAGGGCTGATTTAGATTTGTGAACTGGTCTAAATATTGTGCCCCAACATAGGCAAATTGGCAAGAAATAGCTCCAAGATATAACTAATTACATATATTAAATATAAGTAGGTGTAAACATAGATGTAATGGTGGAATGGCTTTGAAAAATCCACACAAATCAATGCATACAAGAATTCACAAAGTGATGAAAGAGATGTAAATAAAAATGAAGGTGGTATAGCTTACATGAGATATGTTTAATATCCAAGCACTACCTACATAGTCTAGATAGACCTCAAACCAATGTAGTTCACCCAAAAGTGGGAGAGAATGGAATGAGGGATGAAGAAAACTAACCAAATATTGATTATACTCATGATATATGTGAAGAGATGCATGTTTAAGCATAGAGTGAGAGTGATAAACCTATTAAGCCTAGTTTATGCATGATTATCTTAAGAGATGTTAACTAAAACTATATTGACTTCAAGGCTTGAATCTAAATCAAAAAGTGGTTACTATAGAAAAATAAATTAGCCATCATAAGTATGAAGAACTTATGAGGACATGGTATTTCAATTGCGTAGAGCTAGTTCAAATTTGAATACCTATGGAATCACTTGAGAAGGTAATAGGTATTTTATTTCTTTCAATTGATTCTTATTGTCATTATCAAACCCCATAGAATAGGTTGGTTTATATTTTTAGTTATTATGCATTATTTTATGTTTTTCATGATTAATGTTTGAACTAATCCTCTTTGTAATCCAACACTACATTTTAGCACACCTGATGGGATGAGATACTTGTAAAATGATAAGGGTGTGAGGAAAAAAAGGGTAAGATATTATTTTTTTTTTATGGATCATTTTCTAATGTTTTTGGTGTTTTTGGGATAAAATATGTACAAGGGGGGGGGGAACTAATCAAGGAGATGCTCATCCAAGAGTATAAGTTTCAATAAATAGCTAAGCTAGTTACAATAGCATGCCTGAATATAAATAATGGATTAGGGAACTAACTAGGAGCTCAAATAATAGCTAAAGCTAGCTATAATGGCACATAACCATAAAGGGGGATTGAGTTGACCTCAACATAAATTAAGCACAACCTACATAATCCCATCTATAACTCTAGTTATATTAGCTCTACGTACACAAAAGGTGGTGAAAAACGAAACAGGTCACAATAAGTTCAAAAATAAAGGCAAACAACAAGGGAATTGATAATAGTAATGACTAGGTGATGCAACAATACATGATAAAAAGGTGTTGTACCCAATTTTCCCATAGTCAATTATAATTATGAAATAACATCCTAATAATGATTTTCCCAAAGGTAGTTATAATTAGGGATACTATTGATTTGACCATAGGTGGCCATAATCAATGATACCAAATAAGATGATATATTAAAAATAACTTGCCAAATCAAATGCCACACTACTACCATAGATTGTCATTCAACATGAAATTTGAAAAATTGTTGAATTTGGATCTAAATCCCCCTCACAAAAAGGTTTAGGAAGAAATAAAGTAACCAGGATCAAAATGGGATAAGAAAGATGTTGGGACCAACATACCCCCATTTTTAAAAATTGGGACCCTTGAGAAACCCTAAACTTTAAACATGGAAATTTAGCATGTTAAGGTAATTTGTAGAATTTAAGGATCATCCACTTCATCAAAATTGAGATTACTTATTATGTTTTACTTTAGTTTTGGCCTAATAGTGCTAATAAATGTTCTTTATGGATTTTAGTTACAGGTTCCATGGTGTTTTTTATAGAGAATTTTATATTTGAAAACCTTGGCAAAACCCTTAATTCAAATTTAAATAATGGCAAGAACCAAATTAGCAAGAACCCTTTTAAAATTAATTTTAAGTATAAAACTCATGTTTTAAAGCTTAGTCATGTTTTTTAACATGACTAAAACTTAGCCTAAAATACTGGTCCCCTTTGTTATTCCCCTTTTAAAGTTCTTTATAGACCTAACTAATATTCATTCTGCAGGGTCCTTTTAATATTTCCTAAACCTAAGGTTTTAACCCTAAGGCCCCATTGTATTTATTGAATACTAACTATACCTTAGTCTTAATGTATTATATTAAGTTCCCATTACCTAAGTTTAATGTTATGTTAGCTCGGTCCTTTGGTCTATACCTTAGCCCAAGGTTTAATCCTAAGTCCCCAACATATTTATTAATACAATCATGCCCTTAGTATTAATACCTTAGCCTAGGTATTTTATATCACCATGGTCATAACTTAACTTCCTTACATCTTGTAGGATCCAATGGTCCTCACTTTATCATGGTATTTAATCCAATAGAGAGAATAAGGCCCAAACTTTAACTTAAACATCATGCATCTTGGATTATCTAACAGTTGTCACTTCCTCATGACCTTCTAGTCAAATGGTGCAAGGGAAGCCTAACATAATCCCACACATAACCCACTAGCCAATCACATTCAAGTTCTTAGATTGCTATCAACTGTTCTCACTTCATCATGAAGACCCGATCAGATGAAGTGAGGTATAGTTGAAAAGTTAAGGGACCGAAATAGGCTCAAATGATCGATATGTAACAAACTTTCATTTAGTGATCAAAGATAAATAGGTCCCACTTGACAAAGAAAACAATCATGAGCATGATCTTATGGTTATTGCTTTGTCAATGATCTTGATCTAATAGAGTGAATTAAGTCCAAGACCCTATGAAGCCCCATATAGGTGTCAAGTGGCACTCTCATATTGGGTCATAAGAATTTGATAAGCTTAAAGTTGAAATTAATGTTATCATCATTTGACATCTGCAAGGATGTATTTGAAATTTGCACAACCATCAACTTTAATCCCATCAAATTAAAATCTTTACTAGCTTAAAATTGATGTTGGTGAGATCATCATTTGATGCCCATGAGGATGTATCTAATGTCTATGATACCATAAAATTTAATCTAATGAATTATTCCACTCAAGATAAAAATACACTCTAAAATCTTGATGAAAGGCTTAGAAATGGCTTTACAATCTAAGGAAGTGCTCAAACACTAAAAATCTTAAATTTTCAAAATGTGGAAATGGTCTTATGATCTAAATCTATGCAAAATAAACTTAGTCTAAATATATACTTTAAGGTCCCCATGGAATTTTATTTAAATATCATGAACCTTAAACTATAGACTTATACTAAGTATTATTTTAAAAGGAGGTCTTTGTTACATAGAATTTGGACCACATATTTCTAACCAAAGGTTTTCATGTGTTTTTTAATACATTAAAACCCTTTTAATGTTAGACCATTATATCATTTTGAACCCCTTTTGAGTATGATTTGTAAGGTTGGGCATAAAATTTTTAGACCAATGCATACATTGTGTTTTCTAAAACACAACGTAAAAATTGGATTAGAACATTTAACCTTGGTACCCTTTATGTAATTCAAAAAACTTAGACATAAATCTGTTAGCCTAAGGTTTTCTTCATTCTTAAAAAAACATAAAATAAACCTTAGCCTAAGGAATTTAAGTCTAAATTCCACCTTTAATAATGTGCTAACTTAAAGTTTGAGCATCTTTATAGATCAATGATTCATTTTTCATCATTGGATTTTGATCCAATGAATTGAAGTTCCTATAAAAGTTTTGATAAGACCTTGAGAGCTTGCGGATTTGATGCATGGAAAAATCTTAATCAAGGTAGAGATGATAGGATGATCCAATGGTTCACACTTTGTTTCTATATTTTGATCAAATGGCATAAGTTCACTCATGAATTTTCAAATGCATGTGAGCTTGCCATGTGGCCAATGTTCATTTAATAAATCACTGACATAAGATTTAAAGCATGGGGAGGCATGTAAATATGTGAAGTATCACAACCATAGAGATTGCCAAAAAAAAAGAGCCAATCACAGGTAAGGGTCCATATTACAATAAATGGCTTGTGTTAATCTAGGATTTTGATCCTATGGTAAGAAATAAAAGAAGGTATTTTAAATACCAATGGTTAGTACTCAAATGGAATTCATGAAATTTTTTACAAAAGGCCCATACCGATGTCACATAGGTGCTATGAAAATAGAAAAGGACAAAATACAAAATCTTATGGGATCAAAAATGAAAATGTATAAAGGTAAAGGTCTAAATCAAATCTAAGGCATGTATAAGCCAAAGCCTAGATATATTCTACCATTAAAGCTCAAAAACCCTAAACCCTACATAAAAAAGATCTAAACGGACTCAATTAATTATAATTTGATCCAAGGAGAACTTAATTATGTTTATGAGTTTAAG
The DNA here is from genome assembly GCA_037957365.1 of Torreya grandis. Classification (NCBI taxonomy): domain Eukaryota; kingdom Viridiplantae; phylum Streptophyta; class Pinopsida; order Cupressales; family Taxaceae; genus Torreya; species Torreya grandis. The sequence continues at coordinate 813,225 of JARHVA010006218.1, forward strand.
AGAGCTTTCACAAAGATCATTTTCAATCTGGTGTGAATAATAGAAAAAATAGGGACCATGGCAGGTCACAAATAGCAATTGAAGGAAGAGACTGAGCTCTACTTATTGATAGATAATGAAGGTCAGATCTTCAAAGATATTGAATTAGACATTGTATCCCTAAATGTCTCAGGAATTAGGAATTGGTCTGATATATTCTTCATCATAGAGGAGTTACCACCCATTTCTAAGGAATAACAAAGAATCTCCACCATTTGTAGGAGGCACTATGACCTGGTTACAGTCCAAATGGTTGTATAGACATCCTTGAAGAAAACCTCACCCCTCCAATTAGAGATTTAATCAGTGTTTTCCTAGCCAAACAATTCACTACCATCAAAAGGAAGAAGTCTAAGAAATTTTACATGATTTCATACCTATTGGATGCTCTAATTTCCTCAATCAACTTCCCCAAGGAAAAAATTACCATTTCCCACCACTACTCTAAATTACACATCTTTAAGTACATGAACCATATGTAGTTTATTTATGACTATGTCTACCCACCCATAGTTGAAGCTATCATAGGTGTTCCCATTCCTAGGGTCCATATACTCATTAATAATTATGTTGAAATGATGGGAGACATATGGCATTACCCTTATTATATGGCTATCAAGATTGAGGGGATCATGTCCCAGCTCCACAAATTGCCTGTATATGTTCCAAGTAAGCTTTCAAAGTAGGAAATTTCCTCCTAACTCATCCATGGCATTAATGGGACTTGTAAAAAGAATAAGAAGGGTCTACTACTCCACCCCTTCCTCTTAATTATTAGGAAAACCATATTAAAAGACTAGAAATATGTGGAATTTATGTCCATGCATAGGGATTCATTTGGATTTTAACTAGATGAAATCAAAATGTGGGATCCAAATAACATAGTGGGTGAGTATTTGAAAGGAAAAAATCTCCCCAAGCCTAAGTATGTACATCAACTCAATGTTCATGACACCATATATATTAAGGATAAGAATTATGAAGAAGAATTGGCCAAGATCCAAGGCCACAACATCAAGCTTGAACATAGGTTAACCAAGGATGTTAATCCATTAGGAAAATCTTGGAAAATGCATCCTTTGTAGTATCACTTACTGACTAGACCATCTAAGACAACCCATGAGTATCCCCAAGTAGAAAAAGCATAGCCATAGCCTTAGGGGAAAAGCATGTGAGGCTAGGATGAACAAGGCCATGTAAAGGAGAAAGTAAGAGAAGAAATATTTGAAGAGAGACCTAAAGAGGGGCCCTCATCTTCAACACTCCCACAAAATCCACCTTCCCTAATTTAGTACATAGATATGATAGCCTTAGAGCTAAAGAGACATTTGAGGGTGCCCTCAAATAACTTGCAAAGGCATATGATACTAATAGGGAAGAAGAATTGTTTAAAGACACTCAAATATAGGTAAGAGAGTCTAAATAAGGTAAAGGAAAAGAGCTTATCCTTGTGGCATCCCAAGAGAAGAGGAAGGCAAAATTAGCATTAGTCCCTATTGGACCAAGAAAGAAACCAAGATTGACCTTCACTCACCCCACTAGTGAATTCAATCTATTTAGTGATGAATTCCCAATTCATGGACTAGTCATCTTGATTGGTTCAGTTATGGAAAACTGTAGAATCTTCCTTCTCTCTCACACTCATGGGCACTCATATAGGTTTCCAATGTTGAAGTGCATGATGACATGAATCCATGGATTAGGGCCATGGTAAAAGAACAAGAATAAAGGAGTATTATGGTCATTCAAGTACAAAAAATCAAGAAGATGGATTCTCTAGGATCATCTAGTAACTCAGGTGTGGAGGTCCTAAAACCTCCCAAATTCAAGAAGCTAGTCACTACCATCCAATTCAACCCTAAAACAAATGGATTAAAAAGGGTTACAGCTAGAATAGTTAAGGTTGGAATAAAGGAATTCACCTTTCAAAATATGGATCCCTTTGTGGGTTTAACCCTAGTTGAGATTTGATATCTTGGTGAGGCTATCATTCATGAAGAGGATGTGGAAAACTTGATTAACGCCTAGTCAGGACAGGCTAAAGCTAGAGTCTAGGGCATGAAGTAGAGGATCTATAATTTGGAAAGAGAAAAAGAAATCCTAGAGATATAGGTAATTCTATCAGTACTTGAGGCAATGACTAAAATTCTTGATGAGTTATTTTATGACATGTTTGAAGCACTCAAAACAATGAAGTTAAGGTAGAGTGCATTAGCATAGTAGAGTATACTATCCAAAAGTGTGGTCACCCAATGGCAAGCCTCAAAACACAAAACAACACAACTTATCAACATTGAAGCAAGGAAATAGATCCCAATCTTCAAAACCATCAGTTTGGGACACTTGAGCCTAATTCTAAGAATTTTGGTTGATAAGGTTCAAAGTTTGAGTGCACAGCATAATGATGTGGAAAGGATCCTAGAAGATGATAAGGATCTAATTTCAAGGATTGAATAACTTCTTAGGACTATGATTATAGACCCTACATAAATCAATACCCTTAGAATCATAAGAAATGAATAATTCAAACATAGGGCTACTTTGGTAACCCAAAAAATCGAAGGAAAAATTCAAGGTAAATCTAGGGCTGATAATAGTAAGATCCTAGACATGATATTCAATGCTAGAGAGAGGATAAATGAAGCTAGGAGCATTAAATAAGCCATGGATAGAAATGATAGAAAACTAGAGGACTTGAAAGATAAAGAGGATGAGTGTATCCTAAAGCCTGATGTGGATCTAGAGCTAGTTGATGAGAAATACACTAAGGCCATGAGCATCCTCCAACAACAAAAAGTAGAGGTCCCACCAAAAAATTAGACAATATTCTATTTTACAATTTTTTAAAATAGAATATCCCATTGTAAAGGCATATTTTATTTTGCTAGAATATTTTCTTCTAGTTCAATCTAATTATAGAAAGCAAGTGTATTCTAATCCTATTTTAGGAAGGACAACTATCCTTGTCTTTTGTATACTTGTATATTTTAAACTAATCAATATATTGCTCGACCTTTTTATAAAGGCATATATTACCATTTTTGAAAGGGGGAATTTTGAGAAAAATTTTTACACTTAAAGTAATTAATATAATCAAGGAATTCTATAAGGATTTTCCACATTTGATATGTCAATTGCTAATATATATATTTTCTCTTAATTGCTAGTAGATGTCTTGAATTTGAATGGTGTCTTTGAAGTCTGAGTTGCATTTTCTAATCACAAGGTTTCTAATTTGTGCATATGCTAGATTAGTTGGAGGATATTATGTTTTTCTTCACTTTATTTTACTTTGTATTTAAATGTGCTAATTCTATTTTATTATAGTAGTAAATCCTTAAAGTAGACCTAGTTCTTACTTATGACTCTTTGCATTATCCTTTGAAGTTTTCCTAGTATATAGTGGAATTTGAGCTTAGGCTATGTTGTATTATATACTGGTTGAATGCATACTCAGTTATAATTGATGCTTTGTCATAATGTTTAAGACTAAAATAGGCAATCACTTATTTCTTTTCTGCTTTACCCTTCTCTTTGCTCCTTTTGCATACAAGGTCACTTTAGTTTTAATTTCATTATAAATATCTAGTTAGATTAGCTTGTAGCTTAAATCTAGAATGTAATTCACTAAGTATTAACATAAATTATCTATAATTCATAAAGAATGGACCAAGGTGGTTCCCAAAAACCAAATCATATAAATATTATGGAATAATTTATCTTGCTCTACTGCTATTTCACCACAAGAAACTAGATTGCTAAAACCTATAAGTCATGTTATTAATTTTCTAAATTCTAAAATGATAAGTAGTCTTTAAACACTAAGATCACTTATGGTTCATTTAGAAACATCAACAGAAGAAGTTCCACTTGCACTAAAAAGAGGGCTAGATCTTGGTGAATTCTTTGAATCTTTATTGATCTAATTCTGTTTGATCTAAATATTAGTATATCTTTGTGTTTTTTAGTGAATTCTTTTCTTCATAGTATAAATATCATCAGTCTTTATCATTTGTAATGCATCTTTGTGATTACTTAGATTAAGATTGAAGTTATTTGAGATTTGATGCTTGTTGTTAGTAAATTTAGCTTAAGTTTTGAAAATCCATAGTATATGAGGTTAGGACAACTTGTTTTGATCAAAGGTTGGCATATATTTCATAAATCTAAGTTCCTTTAGGCTTATACTTATAAATATATATCATATTCATGTAATTCAATGCATCTTTGAGCTAATTCAGTCAAAGATCAATGTCCTTTGCTATTTTTCATACAACCTTTACAAAATAAGCTCAATATGTAGGTCTAAATCTTATTATTTATATAAGTTAGCTTGATACATCATATTTTAGGTAGGAACTTCAAATTTCAAGTTGTAATTGCCTAGGATTATAACAAGAGCACATTGAGAGACTAGGGACCCTTTGTTAGAGCTTGAGGTTCATAGAAAGGCTATATGTGACAAAGGTAGACATAGGAGATCCAAATCTTTGCCAACTTCACCTCTTTAAGGTACTTATGCCTTTAACCTTCATCCAAGTATGGCCTAGTTAGGATAATATTTAATCAATGTACAAAGTGTGGTACATGACTTCTCATGTAACCCTGAGAAGTATCTACCTACATTTAGTCCAATGCATATGATAACTACTAAAGAACATATAAAATATTTTAACATTGCCTTAAGATTGTTAAATTTTATGCATGAGGATGTATCTTGTAGGTTGTTCCCCTTCACCTTTAAGGATGTTGCTTATGAATGCTTTTTAAACTTGCCTAATAATTACATCACTAGCTGGGATGATTTCAATAATGTGTTTATAGATCAATTTGGTAATATTATTAGTCCTTATGTTATCTACCATTAGTTCACCACCATTAGAAAATATGCAAGTGAGCCTATTAGGTCCTTCAATCCTATATTTCAAAAAATGTTTAGCAGGACCATAGAACCTTATAAGCTTGATGATGTTTTAGCTCAAGAGATTTAAAAGGATACAGTAGATCCCATGACCTCTATATTTTTGAAGAGATCCATACTAGCCATAACTTCATTATCTAGAACCTATACTGAGGTAGTAACCATCAATGATCAAATGTAATCCCAAAGGAAAATGGCTTACTCAGTCCCAAACATCAACCCACATATGCCTATGATGAACTTATTCCCCATTAATAACCATAATATCTTAGCCCTAAACCAACTTCAAAACCTCACTCAATTACCATTAAGTCATGCAACCCCCAATCAAAATTTAAGATTATTGAGTCATCCTACTAATGGCTTCAATGCAAATGATCAAAAGGATCTAGTACCACCTACTAGTGCTAACAACAAGTAGGTACATAATTCTAAAACTCCTAAAAATGAGAATGAGTCTATCTTAAATATGGTCCAAAATTTGAGCACTTATTTTCTTCACCTATAAAAACAAGTTGGAAATACTAATGAAATTTTAGGTAGGAACTTCTCACTTCAAAGGTATAATAGGCCAAATAATAGATTTTAGAATGATAGTTTTCATAATAATAGGAATAATGAGCCATATTTTGAAAAGAATACCATGGACATTAACCTCACTGATATTACATTACCTAATTATTATAGGGTACATTACATATCCAAGCATGGATAAATTAATTGCATTGAGTTTTACAAAGCCTTTGAGGCTTTCCAAGAAGAGTTAGATATGTTCAAATTAGTCCCCAATAAGGACAATGGTGCAAGTACCTTTGGATCTAATTTGGTTGATCAAGCCTTCATGGTTGACACCTTTGATTTCACCTTTCAAGAGGAAAATGAACCTGATGAGATCCCTGAAGAAATCTAATCCTTTAAATAGTTATTGAACAAGACCTATCCCTTGAGGAATAGAGAGAAAAATTATCCCTTGACTACCTCAATGCCTCTAAACAACTTTGGAACTCCTATAGACACTTCTTCAAGCAACAATAGTAAACCACCTAAAGGGAGTACTTCTAAATCCAACATTGAAATTCCTAGTTCTTCTAAAACTAGATATAACATAGTTGAGGATATGAAAAAGATAAAGGATAATATCACTTTACATGAACTCACATAAATTATAGAGCAAAGGGACCTCTTACTAGAATCTCTGTCAAATAAATCCAACAATTCACCCAAGGTTGATCATGCCAATGTGACTATGCACAAAGCTAAAGATGAATCTCCTCCTTTCTTGCTCACTATTAGGATGTTTAGTAAGAAATTACATAATTAATTATTAGACTCAGGTGATTTTACCAACATCGTGCTTGTATTTATATGTAAATAATTTAGCATAACTCCTAATAATTTTGATAGAGTTGTAACTCAGTTAGACAAATCTAGAGTTAGGTTAATTGGGGAGCTTTTAAATGTTCACATGTGACTAGATTATAAACCTAGGATGCAACAATTCATTAATATTCAAGTTTTGGATATACCTAATGTTTATGGAATATTATTAAGTAGGGAATGGATGAATGCTTTGAATGGTCACATGTCCATAGATTGCTCACATCTATGGCTACCGTGGAAGGGAGTTCCTAATCAGATCAGGTTTGAAAGAGAACCAAGGATGAAACACATGATAATGGAATACAATGTTTTAAATGAGAGGGTCACCATAATTGAATCAACCTTAGGGGTTTTCACCCTAGAGACTAATAAGGTATATGATCGCAAGATTACTCATGTTGCTCTTGGACTATGGAAATTGCATTTTGATGGTGTTAAATGTAATGTTAGATTAGGTGTTGGTGTTGTCTTAACTAACCCTACTAATAAAAATTGCCATGCTTCTTATAGGCTCTAATTCTATTGCACTAAAAATATTGATGAATATGAAACCCTTATCTCAGGTTTACAATTTGCTATAAAGAACAAGGCTAAAGAACTACTAGTTTATGGGGATTCAAAACTAGTGGTCAACCAAGTGAGAAGTAAATACCAATGCAAGCTATCATATCTTAAAAGGTATAAGTTTAAGGTTTAGTATTTTATTGAGTCCTTTGATGATTTTAGCATCACCTCCATCCTAAGAGAAGAGAACCAAGTTGCTAATTACATGGAATCTACTACAACCAACCTCATGCCCAACCAAGATTCCCTTAATTTTAACATTGAGTTGGTCCTTTGTCCTTTAGTGCCTGATAATTTCAACCATTTTCAAGTTTTCAATGATGATAAACAAGTATTAGATTTCATGACCATTTTTTGGGCATTTGATGCCCATATTATAGATGAGAATAATTAAAATGCTTCTAATGAGAACAAGTCTAATGGTAAAGTCATTTAGTTGAATGACAACAAAATCCCCAAGGGGATGATTGCTTTGGAAAGAATATTTGATCAAGACAAATTGTCTAAATTTTCTAAGGTTCCTGAGGTGAGTGGGAAAGATTATAATGTTATTGATCTTGGCTTCTAAGATCAACCCCAACTAGTAAATGTTGGAAAATCCTACACAAACATTGAAAACAAGAAAGCTAAAGAGTTCCTTACCTAATACATGGATGTCATAGCATAGTCCTATGATCACATAAAGATATTTGATATAAGAGTCATTACCCATACTATTCCCCTTAAGGAAAGTTACAAACCATTTAGGTAGAAATAGATGCCTATCAATCCTATCCTAGAACCCATTATCTTCAAAGAGGTCAAAATATTACTGGATGCTAGGATAGTCTTCCCCATCAATCATTATAATTGGGTGGCTAACTTAGTACCATTTAGGAAGAATAATGGTGAGATTAAACTTTGTATAAACTTAAAAAACTTTAAAAAAGCATCAGAAAAGGACAACTATCCCCTTCCCTCTTTAGACCAATTGATTTAAGTTATTCTAGGTTTAGATATGATGTCCTTTTTTATGGATTTTTAGGTTACAACTAGGTGTTAGTTTATAAAGAGGATAGGATGAAAATAACGTTCACAACTAAGTAGGGAACCTTTGCTTACAATAGGATGCCCTTTGATTTAATCAATGCAGGAAGTCCTTTTCAAAGAGCTATGGGCCATGCCTTCTATGGCCTGATTAGTAAGTGTATTATTATATTTATGGATGATCTAATAGATTTTTATAAGAATAAGGAAGATCACTTCATGCACTTACAAGTTTTTGAGAGGTGCAGAATGTATGAGATTTCCTTAAACCCTAAGAAGAGTATTTTCTATGTTACTAAAGGTAAATTTTTGGGACTTGTTATAACCAAATATGGGATCTATACAGATCCTAAAAGGGTGGAGGCCATATTTAGAATAGAACCTCCAAACAATAAAAAATAACTAAAATCATTCTTTGGTGAGATAAATTTTGTAAGAAAGTTTATTTTTGGGTTTATAGAAATTGTCAATCCATTGAATGACATGATAAGAAGGATTCCAAGGTTAGATGGAATGAAGAATCTAAAAGGATTTATATGATATCAAGGAGGCCATTATTTAGGTTCCAATCCTCATAAGTCTTGACTTCTCAAGGGACTTGTACCTATATTCATTTGCATCTAACCACACTATGGTTTCAGTGTTAACTCAGACGATTGATGGGTGTGACCACCCAATATATTTTATGAGCACTAATTTTAAAAATGTTGAGTTAAATTATTCATTTGTTGATAATTAGGAATATTAACTATTTAAGTTAGTTAATAAATTTAGACATTACATCCTTGTAAATAAGGTGCATGTTATCTTAGCTGACCCTGTCACCAAGCTTATGTTAAGCCAGAATGAGCTAGGAAAATGTAGAGGTAAGTAGTTGCTAGTTTTATAGGAGTATTATTTGGAGATCAAAATAGAAAAATTAGTAAGGTGACAAGGTCTGATCCATGTGATTATTAATACTAACCCTAGGATAATTATTATGCAAGTAGATCAACAAAACTTTCAAGCTAGTGAATGGTATGATTAAATCATACATTTACTAATTAATGGTACTTGTCCTGCATGATTGTTTAGGGAGTAGAATAGGGAATTAATATTTAAGGAAACCTACTACTTTATTAAGGATGGGGTATTTTATAGAAGAAATTTTTAAGGGGTTTATTTAAGATGTGTCTCACAAGAATAAGCCACCCAAATCATGAGCACCTTCCATGAAAAGCTAGGCAGTGGGCATCCATCTAGGAGAACCACAACCCATAAAATTCTTAGAGATGGCTATTATTGGCCAAATATTTTCAAGTATTCTCATAAAAATGTGAGGGAGTGCCACTCATGTCAAGTCTTTAGCACTAAGGAGCCAAAGGAAGCAATGCCTCTATAACTAGTCATGGTTGATGAACCCTTTGCTCAATGGGGGATAGAATTTGTTAGGTTAATCAACCCTAACTCATATAAAGGCCACAAATATTTCCTAATTACCATATAATACTACACAAAGTGGAATAAATCTACTACCACCAAATAATGTAGGACTGAGGAAGTGATCAACTTCTCAGAGGAAAACATATGTACCAGGTTTGGGACTCTAGTCTCTCTAGTGTTTGATAATGGGTATGAATTCATATCTATAGAGATGAATTAGTGGGCTTATGATAATGGAATTAATCTCAAGTTTACATCCAATCATTATCCCCAAGTAAATGGAGTCTCTAAATCCATAAACAAGAACCTAATGAAGGAAATAAAAAAGTTTGATGTACACAAGCCTATGACCTAACATAAGCTCCTTAAATTTTCACTATGGTAAGATAGGATAAGAATTAATAAAGATATAATAGACCCACAATCCCTATTGGTGTATGGAAAAGAACCTATATTTATATCACTTTTAAACTGCTCACATACAGATTTATTTAAGAATACATGGAAGAAGGCCAAGAGCTTGCCAACTCTATATTGTTGAACATCATTCAAATGGAAGATGCAAGGGAGAAATCCTTTGCTGATTTTAGAAGACATAAAACCATAGTGAAAAGTTAGTTTGATAAAATATCAAAGGTTAAGGTGTTTAGACAAGGATACTTGCTTCTCCTTTAAGACAAAGCATCTGAGCCTAAAGACAAACATGAAAAATTTACACCCTTATGGATTGACCCATAATAGATTATAGAAACATTCAAAAACAACACCTTCAAGCTCAAAGAAATAAAAGGAGCAGAGTTTACATTACCCATCAATGGGTAGTACCTCAAGCACTACTTCTCTATTACTCCTCTTGAGTTCTTCATGGAGTAAATTGTAAGATGGTTAGATTTAGAGTAGGTAGTCTAGTTAGTTTCCTTTCAAGTTTTTTCCTTTATTTCCCTTATTTTTACATAAGCATGTATATATTGGTTTGTTTTCCTTTGCTTTCTTTATTTCCTAATTTTTGTTGTGTGGTTATTTCTTGTTTCCTTATTCTTTGGTTTTAATAAGTCCTTTTGGACAATCATGTGCTTAAGTTATGTAATTTGCTTGAAATTCCCAAAATTTAGAAATTAAGGTGTGTACCCCATGCAAATAATGACCATGGTCCTAAAATATAAGAATAATTATGTAATCTATAAAAAATAGTAAAGATAAATAGAAGAAGTTAATAATTTCATAATAACTTGACCATTATCTTGACCCTAAATTGGTTTTAAGAAGACTTACACTTGTAAGGTGAGGACCTAGATTATCATGGTATAACCATACTAACACTTAATCAACATCCTTACCTGGGATAATTCTTATAACCGTAGGTGGTCAAAAATTTGGCCAAATACTAAAACATTGCTATTTTGGCTCCCAACCATGCTGAAAGCATAAAAGTCTAGAGAAAATATAAAAAAGAAAGATACAATGCAAAATCAAAAGCTTTCAGGTATAGGTGATTCTGGTAATATCCATGGGGGATATGGATGCTTGGTTGGTAGTGGAACAAGACCTTAGGTGGAACCAAAGGCATCTTTATTAGGGCTATGGATGTCTGGCTGGTAGTAGAGTAATGTCTAATCCTTTCTTAGGCTAAAAGCATGGTTTTTAATGAACATCTTAACATGATATAAGTCAAGTGTTAATGATTGAGGATAAATAACTTGGAAGTTGTTTCCTAAACCCCATGGCAAAAATAATTGGATCAAAGAGCACACACAGTATGGCTATGTCTTGGTATTTGGCCCTAACTCTACAAATGTAAGGTTTGTTTCAACCATAATCTAGTATAGATGATGATATTGATCGAATGGAGTGGATGACCTAATTATTTATCTAAACCAAAGTCTCTAAGTTCTAACATATTGTTATGTTTCTTCCATGAGTCACTATTTGTTGGGACCAACATACCCCCATTTTTGAAAATTGGGACCCTTGAGAAACCCTAAACTTTGAACATGGAAATTTAGCATGTTAAGGTCATTTGTAGAATTTGAGGATCATCCACTTCATCAAAAGTGAGATTAATTATTATGTTTTTCTTTATTTTTGGCCTTATAATACTAATAAATTTTCTTTATGGCTTTTAGTTTTAGGTTATATGGTGTTTGTTCTTGAGAATTTCATATTCTAAAACCTTGGCAAAACCCTTAATTCAAATTTGAATAATGGCGAGAATCAAATTGGAAAGAACCCTTTTAAAATTAATTTTAAGTATAAAACTCATGTTTTATGGCTTAGTCATGTTTTTTAACATGAATAAGACTTAGCCTAAAATCTTAGTCCCCTTTGTTATTTCCCCTTTTAAATTTCCTTATAGGCCTAACTAATATTCATTCTACAGGGTCCTTTTAATATTTCCTTGCTTAAACTAAGGTTGTAACACTAAGTCCCCATTGTATTTATTGAATACTAACAAGACCTTAGTCCTAACATCTTAGCTTAAGTTTTGGGTCCCTGAGTCCAATTTCATGTTAGCTTGGTCTTTTGGTCTATACCTTAGCCTAAGGTTTTAATCCTAAATCCCTAATGTATTTATTGATACAATCAAGACCTTAGTCTTAGTACCTTAGCCTAAGTATTTTATATCATCATGGTCATAACTTAACTTCCTTGCATCTTGTAAAATCCAATGGCCCTCTCTTTATCATGGTATTTAATCTAATGGAGTGAAGAAGGCCCAAAATTTAACTTAAATAGCATACATCTCACATGATCTAATAGTTGTCACTTATTTGTAGCCTTCTAATCAGATGATATGAGGGAAGCCCAACATAATATCATACATAGCCCACTAGCTAATCATATTCAATATCTCAGATCACTATCAATGATTCTCATTTTGTTATAAAGACCTAATTAGATGGAGTGAGGCATAGTTGAAAATTCAAGTGACCATAGAAGGGTTAAATGATTGACATGTAGCACCATTGAATTTGGTGATCAAAGACAAATGGGTCCTACCCTACAAAGTGACTAGTCACGAGCACAATCTTACAGCTATCACTTCATCAGTGATTTTGATTCAAAGGAACAAATTAAGTGTAAGACCTTGAGAAGCCCTTTGGAGGTGCCAAGTGGCACTCTTGAATTTGGTCATAAGAATTTGATGAGCTTAAAATTTATGTTCATGTGACCATCATTTGACATCTACAAGGATGTATTTGATGTTTGCATGACCATTAAATTTAATCCCATCAAATTAAAATCTTCACTAGCATAAAATTAATGTTATCACAACCATCATTTGATGCCTACAAGGACGTGTTTGACATCTATGAGAACATCAAATTTAAGCTAATGACTCATTCCACTCAAGATCAAAATACACTCCAAAATCTTACTGGAAGGATAAAAAATGGCTTTATAATCTAAGGGAAGTGCTCAAAAAATGCTCAAACACTAGAAATATTCATTTTGCAATATGTGGAAATGGTATTATGATATAAATCTACACAAAATAAAATTAGTCCAAATCTATACTCTAAAGTCCCCATGGAATTTTGTTTAAATATCATGAACCTTAAACTATAGACTTATACTAAGTTTTTTTTAAAGGAGGTCTTTGTTACATAGAATTTGAACCAAATATTTCTAACTAAAGGTTTTTGTGTGTTTTTTAATACATTAAAACCCTTTTAACATTAGAACATTATATCATTTTGAACACCTTTTGAGCATGATTTATAAGGTTGAGCATAAACATTTTAGACCAGTGCATACATTTTATTTTCTAAAACACAACGTAAACATTGGCTTAGAGCATTTAACCTTGGTCTCATTTATGTAATTTAGAAAACTCAGACATAAATCCCTTAGCCTAAGGTTTGATTTGTGCTTAATAAACATGAAATAAACCTTAGCCTAAAGAATGTAAGTCTAAGTATCATCTTTAATAATGTTCTAACTTAAAGTTTGGTCATCTCTACAGATCAATAGTTTACACTTCATCATTGGATTTTGATCCAATGACATAACTCTCTCATATACTTTTCAACAAGACCCTGAGAGCCTATGAATTAAATTCATGGCAAAAGCTCATTCGAGGTAGAGTTGATAAGATGATCTGACGGTTCACACTTTGTCACTAGATTTTGATCCAATGGTACAAAGGTGCTCATGACTTTTCAAAGGTGCACGAGCTTACCGTATGGCCAATGTTAATTTAACAAATCACTGACATAAGATTTGAAGCATGAGGAGGCACATAAAGATGCCAAGTGTCAAAACTAAAAATATTTCCACAAAAAGAGCCAATCATAGGCAAGGGCCCAAATTAAAATAAATGATTTATGTTATTCTAGGATTTTGATCCTATGATGCAAAATAAAATAAGGTATTTTAAATATGAATGACTAGTGCTCAAATGGCATTTATGAAAAATGATGTGAAAGGCCCAGATTGATGCCACATAGGCACCACACAAGAAGAAAATGACAAAATAAAAGATATTTTGGGATCAAAAATATAAATGTATAAAGGCAAAGGTCCAAATCAAATCCAAGGCATGTATAAGCCAAATCCTAGATATATTCTACCATTAAATCTTTAAAACCCTAAACCCTGTATGAAACCAACCCAAATGGACTCAATTGGTTATCATTTGATTTAAGGAGATCTTAATTATGTTTCTAAATGTAAGAGAGCTTTCACAAAGATCATTCAAAATCCAGTGTGAACAATTAGAAAAAATAAGGACCATGGTAGCTCACAAATAGCAATTGAAGGAAGAGACCAAGATCTACTTATCAATAAATAATGAAGGTTAGATATTCAAAGATATCAAATTAGACCTTGCATATCTAAATTTCCTAGGAATTAGGAATTGGTTCAAGCTCTTCTTCATGGTAGAGGAGTTACCACCCATTTATAAGGAAGAACAAAGAATCACCACCACTTGTAAGAGGCACTATAACCTAGTTTCAGTCCAGATGGCTAGCCTTTACCATGCCACAAAAAAACTTAAGGTATTACATCATATAGACATCCTTACCCCCATCTTTTTTTATTGTAGAGTAGATGATAAATGGATCATCATTGAGGTAAATTCTAAAAACATAGCCTATATTTCTCCTAATACTTTTGAGAAATATTATAACCTCCCTCTTCCCCATGTTGACCTATTTAAGATCAAGTAATGGAATTGTGGTCATGACCTAGATTCCATCCTTAGACCCTGGATACACCAAGGACCCCATATCTTTAGGGAATTTGAGGGTAAAAGCCTAATAGTCCAATTTTGGGAGGGCATTAGGTAATAATGACCCTATTGAACTGAGCCTTTAGATCTCCCTCAACCACTTATGTCAATAAAATCTACATTCCCTTTGTATATTTCATGGTGAAAGAAAATCTCACCCCTCCAATTGGATATTTAATTAGTATTTTCCTAGTCAAATAACTCACTACCATCAAAAGGAAGAAATATAAGCAATTTTACATGATTTCATACCTATTAGATTCCCTACTTACCTCAATAAACTTCTTCAATATTATAAACTGGTATTCTAAGGGAAAAACTACCATTGCCCACCACTAATCTAAATTACACATCTTTAAGTACAGGAACCATATGTAATCTATTTGTGACTATGTCTACCTAGCCATCGTTTAAGCTATCATAGGTGTTCCCATGCCTATGATCCATCCACTCATCAAGAATTATGTAGGAGACATATGGTATTACCCTATTTTTATAGTTATCAGGATTGAGGGGATCATGTCCCATCCCTATAGATTTCCTATATATGTTCCAAGTAACCTTACAGAGTAGGAAATTATCTCCTAGCTCATCCATGGCATTAATGGGACTTTAAAGGAGAAGAGTAAGGGTCTACTCCACCCCTTCCCCATTATTATTTGGAAAAACATATTAAAAGACTAGAAATAAGTGGAAATCATGTCCACACATAGGGATTCATTTGGCTTTCAACTAAATGAACTCAAAATGTGGGATTCAAAGAACATAGTGGGTGAGAATTTGAAGGAGAAGAAGATCCCTAAGCTTGAGTATGTATATCAACTCAGTGTTCATGAAACCATATATATTAAGGCTAATAATTATGAAGAAGTATTAGCCAGGATCTAAATCCACAACATCAATCTTGAACATAGGCTAACCAAGGATGACAAGCCATCTAGAGAAGCATGTAAAATGTATCCTTTGTAGTATTACTTGATGCCTGGACCATCTAGGATATCTTAGGAGCAGGCCCAAGTAGAACAACCATAGCTATAGTCTCAAGGGAAAATTATACGAAGCAAAGATGAACAAGGGCATGGCAAGGAGAAATTAGGAGAAGTAAGATTTGAAGAGAAACTTGGGGAGGAGCCCTCATCTTCAACACTCCCACAGAATCTACCTTCCCCAATTTAGTACATAGATATAATAGCCTTAGAGCTTTAAGAGACACTTGAGGGTGCCCTCAAGGAACTTATAGAGGTATATGATACTGACAAGAAAGTAGAATTATTTGAAGAGACTCAAATCTAGGTAGGAGAGTCTAAAGAAGGTAAAATAAAATAGCTTATCCCTATGACATCCCAAGAGAAGAGGAAGGTATAACTAGCATTGGTCCCTATTAGACCAAAGTAGAAACAAAGATTTACCTTCACTCACCCCATTAGTGAAGTCAATCTATTCAGTGATGAATTCCCAATTTATTAACCAATTATTCCTGACTGGTTAATTTATGGAAAACTACAAAATATTCCTTCTCTATCTCACTCATGGGCACTCATAAAGGTTGTCAATGTTGAAGTTTATGATGGCATGAAGCCATGAATTAGGTCTAAGGTAAAGATAAAGAAAAAAGGAGGATTGCCGTCAATCAAGGACCAAAAATCAAGAAGATGTATGCTCTAAGAGCATGTAGTAACTTAAGTGTAGAGGTCCCAGAACCTATAAAATTTAAGAAGTCAGTCACTACCATATAATTCAAACTTTAAAAAACTAGATTAGAAAGGGTTACAACTAAGAAAATTTTGGTTGGAATAGAGGAATTCACCTTTCAAAAGGTGAAGACCTTTATGGGATTAACCCTAGTTAAGGGTCAATAGCTTAGTGAGGCTTCCATTTATGAAGAAGATGTGGAAAGCTTGGCTGAGGCCTAGTTAGCATTGTCTAACTTTAGAATCTAGGGAATGAAGTATAGGATATATAATTTGGAAAGAGAAAAGGAAGACCTAGGGACATAGGCAATTCTATCAATACCTAAGGAAATGACCAAAATATTTGATGAGTCATTTTATGACATGTTTGAGGAACTCAAAATAATGAATTTAAGGTAGAGTGTATTAGCATAATAGAGTGCATTAGCTAAGAGCTTAGTCACCCAATGGCAAGCCTCAGAAGACAAAATAGCCAAAATTCTCAACATTCAATCAAGGAAATAGATCTCAGGCTTCAAAACCATCATTTTGGGACACTTTAGCATAATTCTAAAAATTGTGGTTGACAAGGTTCAAAGTTTGAGTGTATGGCACAATGATATGGAAAGGCTCATAGAAGATGATAATGAGATAATTACAAGGATTGAAGAACTTCTTGGGACTATGCTTATAGACCCTGCATAACCCACTACCCTTGGAATCATAAGTGATGAAGAATTAAAACATAGGACTACTTTGGTAACCCAAGAAATCAAAGGAAAATGCCAAGGGAAATTTGGGGCCAATAATAGTAAGATCCTATACATTATATTCAATATTAGAGATAGGATAAATGAATCTAGGAGCATTAAAGAAGCCATCGCCAGAAATGATAGAGAACTAGAGGACTTGGAAGATCAAGAGGAGGAACGCATCCTGAATCCTATTATGGATCTAGAGCTAGTTGATGAGTAACACACTAAGGCCATGAGGATCCTCCAACAAGAACAAGTAGAAGTCTCACCAACAAATTAGATAATATTCTATTTTAAAACTTTTTAAAATAGAATATTCCATTGTAAAGGCATATGCTAGTTTGTTAGCATATTTGCCTCTAAGTCAGTCTAATTATAAAAATCAAGTGTATTCTAGAACTATCTTAGGAATGACAACTATCCTTATCTTTTTTACACCTATATATTGTAAACTGACCAATATACTAGTTCAAACATTAGTCATGAAAAAAACAAAATAATGCATAAGAACTAACAATCTAAGCCAACCTATTCTATAGGGCTTGCTAATGACAATTAGAAGAAATTAAAAGAAAGAAAATATCTATTACCATCCCAAATTATTCCACCATCCAAAAGTGACTCCAATCATTTTTTTCTTCTTGATCTAGTGTTATTGTCTTTGTCAACAATAGATGCCAAGCTCAGCCATAATCTCAAGATCACTATGCATAACCTAGGATCATGATATGAAATCACTAATATACCTATCAATGGAAGCTAACATATTTAAAATAAATCATTTATAAAAACACAAATGACTTGTGGAGAGAATCCTACATTATATGTTTACATAATTTAAGATTAAAAATGATGTTCTATGCCCCTCTATTCACAGATTTTTCAAATGGGTTAGGATCAACCATGACTATCCATCTCAATATTGAGATGTGTGGCCATGAATTAATCTAATATTACATAATAAATCCATAAATATCCTCATAAATATTTAGGAGGAAGAGGAAGTAATTAGGCATTGGTGCCCATAAACCTGATATTTTTTGCATTTATGGCTTATGGATGCCACCTCATTGATCATGTCATTAGGTGATCCAGATATTAAGAATAAATTTATAATAAATAAATATTTAATTTTCTCCATGTAATTCTTAATTAAGCTCATAATTTGGTTTAATTTTTGTTAGTAAGATTAATGAATTTTAGTGCAATTATTTTAAAATTGGTGCACAATTAATCAAAATGATCAAAAAGTCATATTACTAGGTCATAATTTGACTTAAGAGGAATTATAAGGTGATGTTAGATGTATACAAACCATTATCCAATCTAGGATTTTGCAAACATAAAATAACAAAGATAAGTGATGTGTACTAATTAATTAGAAGAAAAGAGTGATCTAGAGTACCAAAATGCAAAATTGTCATTTTCACTTGAAATAATTTGAGAAAAGTTAGGAATCACATAAAATGCATTAACCCATTTAGTGATACATTATCCTAAATTGGAACTTTTATACAAGTTAGAACCATTTAGCGCATTTAAGTGATTTTGGCCTAAATTGGTCTTTTGAGTGCAATTTTGAGTAAGATTGACAATTTCAACACAAAGGTGTTAGGAAATGGATTCTACAACAAGCACTGAGGCTAGTATATTCCCCTTTATTATCACTTGGGATTTCAAATTACAAATAACATAGTATAATATAAGGCCTTGAAACTAGGATTATGTACAAAATGCACATTAAAAGTATAATATTTGTGATTATAACAGGATTTCCAATCAATGATCAATCAAGTATTATATAATTATTTTAAAAATAAGAAAAATTAAACTCATACAAGAAAATTTTATAACACTTAATCACACCATTTTATCCTCTTTTCATCAAAATCACACCTCAAAAAGACAATTGACATTTTGATGATCTTGCTAGTGTAGCTTTTATGATGCTTTGGAAGTTCTTGTAATTAATCATATCATAGTTAATTCAAAATAGTACAATGAAATATATAAATCTTCTATCCCAAAAAATGTTACACATAGTGTTAAACACAAATTATAATAATCCCAAATAAGGTTACTATTATCCCAAATAAGGTTACTATTATCCCAAAATGGATCAAGAATATGTAAAAATATGTTCACAATGTCAGAAACATATTAATTTAGGTCAGACACCATCACAAGTATTACAAACTATTATTTACCCATGGTCATTTTCACTTTGGGTATTTTATTTTATTGGAAAGATAAATATGTAATCATTAGATAAACACATGTTCATTATTATAGCTACTGAATATTTTACCAAATGGGTAGAGGACATAATACTACAATCAACTATAGGAGGAGACATATGTAAAATTTTAATGACAAACACCATTTTTTGGTTTGGATTAACCTTTCCATTTTAATAGACAATGTATCATATATATATATTTTTTTAAAACTAAGATATTTTGTGTAAAGTACAATATTCATCATAGTTTTTCTACTCTATAGTATACATAAGGAAATGCCCAAGTAAAGGCAACCAATAAACAATTGAGAAGATATTAATCAAAATAGCTATAAATCATAGTGAAGATTGGCCTAGTCAAATTATATACGTGGTATTAGCATATCACAGAAGTGTTTAGACACCTACAAAGGCTACACCTTTATATTTGGTTTACGGCACAAAATCAACTCACCTTTAGAGTTAGAGGTACCATATTTGTGTGTTTCCTTAAAATACATTATCAAGGATAAATAATATAAATCAAAATTATTGCATAAGCTAAAATGCTAGATGAAAAATGCATAAAGGCTATTGAACACCTCAAGGTTTATCAAAATAATATAAAGAGAGCATATACAAAAAAGGTTATAAATTAATAATTTTAATTTGGTGACTTAGTATTAAATTATAATAAAAATAATACTAATGTAAATGATGAAAAAGGTAAACTCAAGCCTACTTGGTTGGGCCTATTTGCAGTAGTGGAAAGGATAAGAGCCTATAGTTTAAATATACTTGAATTTAAACCTAGGAAGAACCCTATAAACATATTGAATTTTCATCTAAATAGACTTAAGCATATTTATTAACATACAATATTTTAAAAATACAAAACAATAAAAAGATATAAAAATAAAAAATATTTAAATATTAAAAGAAATTTAAAATTGGGTTATGAGAATGACATGATTAATAGTTTATTGTATTTACATATGTTATTCATCACATGATGGTAGATTAAATATCCCTTATTATATATAATCATGCATTTCATGGTATACATGAGTGATTTTGAAGGAATACATATATACATGTTACATGGATACATATATGTTGGACCATTCCTATTCCCAGGGACCATGCCAATGCTAGGGGAATATTCTTTTATAGGTTACACAATTATAGGTTATATATTTCTATGAATTTTTTCCTGTATTATGTTGATCTACCTTGATTTATTCCATATCCATTGCTATCACTCATAATTTTACTTATTATTACATTTATATGTTATTTCACTTTGTTATGAAATTTACATACATGGATGGTGTAGACTACCTTATATGTTCTACACTCATTCAATGATGTTTCATTTTTATAATAGGCTAGTCATTACTTGTTCATTATATGTATCCCCTTGAATTTGTGTCATGTGACATTTATGTATCCTTGTTTATGACTCATTATCCATATGTGTGAGACATTTATCATTCATTTTTGTGGCTATGTAGCCTTGTATGTACAACATTTATTATCCATTATATGCATCCCCTTGGCATTATGTGTGAAATTATGTATTATTGAGTGTTATTTTATTGTGTGCATTATGGGCATGACATTGGTTGGGATTTTTGTGAATAATGTGTTTTTAAGTGCCATGATCCATATCATGTACCTCTCCCTTATTTGTGATTCCATTATTTATAACATGATCCTTTCATGTGTAGTATTATTGAGTACATCTATAAGTGATTATTCCAATTGTATGCCTAATTTTTACATACATATTAACTTGACACTTACATGACTTGCATTGCATATGTTTATTGTGTTGGGTGAATATTTTGTCTTTAACTAACTAAAGGCAAAATGTTTATATCGACCACAGTGTAATGAGATAAATCTCTCCTCTCAGTAAGGGGAAGTTCCCTATAAACTATCACAAACTAATGAAAACTAAATACTAATTTAGTTGTGAGACCATATCATCCATTTCTCTTTTTTTAGAAATGATGTTTACAAAATAAAAGAACACTTTCTTGATACTAACTGAGAAACCAAAAAACCCATGAGAGCACAAAGTCTATCATTGCTTCTTTTGTTGATTTATAACTTAGAACATAGTAGAATGAGGTGCAGCTCAAAGTCTCCACCAAAAACTATGACAAAATATATGATCATAAAAGATAATATTAGTTCAAAGCTTTTCCAATATCCTTTACTTTAAAACAGTAAATCACAAACTAAAGATAATTGTTGTAGCACAAAGTCTCCACAATCAACTTTAGAACATCTCTCAGATTATTCTCACTCACACTACTATTTAATCAAATAGATAAGATCATATTAGGAAAAGGAAATAATAACAATTTAGAATACAACACAATTTATTTCAACATAAAGTTTGAACAATCACTTGATTTCTTATTCACTTGATAAAATTTGATTTACAATTTGAACTCAAAGTCTCAAAATGCTCTTAAATTTGGTAGAGTTTCACTTAAATAACTAAAAGTTATCTAATTAAAATAGAGGCCCTTTTATTTATAGGGAGAGGCCTTGATAAAATTTATGAAAAACCTAACTACTTTGACTTATTAAAAAATAGGAATCCTTATTGACTTAGGACTTCCTATGTTTTTACATGTAATTACATATGGAAAAAGTACATGTAAATATGTCCAAAATTATTTCAAAAGTACATCTTAAAAATCGAAAATAAACTAAGGAAAAAAAATTGCTTTAATTTGTATCACCATCTTTCTGGACTAATAATGTTCCTGAAAAATCTTGGCTTTAACTATGACATCTCTTATTGTGGTGACAATTTTGCATGACTAGTTAACTTGATTTTTAGATTATCTAAAGTTAACTGATTATCCAAAATATTGTCCATAGACGCCATTGAAAATGTTTTATCTTCAAAATCTTTCTGGAACATATCTTCAAATTCCCAAATCATTTCTTATGTAGAGAGAAATTGGTTATCTTGTGATATGAGCTTGCAAGGTAGCTAGTCCAATTTATGAAAAATACTAACATCACTTTGTTCATTGATTTTCCTTGTAGTTTCAAGGTCATTTATCAAATATTTAATCACATGGATCCTATATGTCAATGCCTCTTTAGTTTCTATATAATAATCCCTATTAGGAATGGCACCAATTAATATTAGAGTACTTATTTTTAATTTTCTCATCTCCACCCATTTATCATGATTCTTTTCTATACTCTCAATATCTTGAGAAACAACATCAATGAGATCATCAAATTCTACTCTTATTTTCTTCATTTTATCTATCTTCTTAGATAGCTCTATAAGTAGATAAATTCCTTGTGCGTGCATCCTGTCTAAGTACTCTTCAAGTACTTTTCCTTTGAGATGAGCCTCTTTTACTTTTTGAATGATGGAGTATTCTAAAAAAATGGCCTCATGAGTTACTACTTTTGAACTCAAAGTGATTTTCCTTATCAGTATAGTCAACTATTCCACCATTGCTTTGTAGTGATCTTTCATTTCTTTCTCCCTATCAAATTTTTGAATCAAGATGTCCATGGCTGACTGCATATCATTCTTGTCACTTTCATGAGTTATCTTGCCTAATTCAACTCTAGAAATAGAGTAATCATTCATATCAAAATTTTCTATGGATGCATCTTATGGAGGTCTTGCAATCTCCAAATATTTGTGTCCCTTGTCCCCAAACATTTTTGAAAAAATCTTTGGCCTCTTTAGGGTCTTGGCTTTTACAGGCACCAACGTATTAAAATCAAAGTCATCTAGGGAGATATATTGTTTCTTCCTTTTTGATGTATAAGTTGACAACCATGGTGGAAGCACACAAGTAATCACATTAGGGTCTATCCCCATTTTTGGCATCACTAGAACTACACTTGCACTGGTAGTGGAAACAATAGGTGGAGTGTTAGTAAAAATTACACCTCTTACAAAGTGATAAAAAATAGAAGCATCTCAAATATCAAAATATGAGGAGGACAAACTAGGAATAGACCTTAAGGAATGGAGAACATCTTCAAAAGTGTTTTGAGGGTTGTCAAAAATTATTTTGGAAGGAGAAGGAGATTTAGAAGAGGGAATATCAATAGAATAAATAGATAAAGGAGCTACAATAGGTATGTCAGGCAAGGGAGAAGAAACTCCAATTTATTGTTATACATTCTCTTGTGGGGACAAAGCTTCCTCCTCTTGTTGATCTGTAGGCCTACCTTCAATCTCCATCTCTTCTATGGCTGGATATTCAGTGCTCTATTTCTCAACTTCCATATCTTCTATTTTAGACTCTTTCTCCATAGCTTTTGACTTCTTCATCACAAATTTGATCTTAGGCTTATGTGGCTTAGAAGAAGAGGGAATATCACTTTTTTTATTCATCCTATTCTCTACCCTTTTTCTTGTTTGCTCTTGAATCTTAGTCTCTAACCATGTGAGTAATTCTTTCAAAGCAATTCCCTTGTTTGCTAGCTAATTATTAGTGTTTGCCAATATAGGCTCAAATCTTTTCCTCAAAGAGGTCAGCTCTTTTTGAGACCATTAGATTAGAGGGAGAGGGGTATTATCAACCTATTCATTATTATATCTATCATCAACCAACTCTCCATCATCCACTAGATCCTCAAGAATATCAGCAAGTCCTAGATATTCAATCTGCTTAAGAGATAACTAGCTGTAGTCCAATTTCCTGACATTTTCTTCTATTCTCAAATTTACCCAAACATCTGTAACCATAGGTTCATGTAATTGGATTTTCCTCTTAATTTTGTCTTTCACGACCTTATAGTGAAACTTGGTCTTCTCTTGAATTGCTTTATAGTTACAAGCTACATCTTAGTTTCCATGGACCTAACCTTTGCAGTAGTTAATACTAAATATCTACCAGTTTCAATTAGGAACCTAAAATCAGGCTTCTTGAGCTCCAATTGTTTATTATGCACAATGATCATTTGTCTACATAACTCCATTAAGACCAGTTTGTTTGAGGGGAATCTTGGAAGCATATAAGGATGACTTGGAAAAATCCAACCCTTAGGTATGAGAAAGAAGAAAACTATAAGAACATGCATCCAAAATCATTTACCACTATCCAAGCCTCATCTAACACTCTTATTTATTTTAGTTGATGATAAAAAAAAACATAAGAATACTACAAAGAAAGCATCATTTACTCTCTTGAAATGATGAATATAACCCTTCAATGTTAGTTGAGAATAGTATTGATACATAGGGATTACCCTCCTATCTCTTTCTAATGTTAGACCTGGAAAGATTCTCATAAAAGCTGCAATATACACTAGATAAGAAGTCATGTAGAACTTGAAGGTAGTGGATACTTTCATCAATTATTCATGGAAAGTATTACTAATTTGTTCTCCCTAGAAGATGGTTTTTTTTTGCCTTAAAGTATTACCTTGATAAAACGATACATCCATTCATGAAATAGTGAGGAAGAGGACAAACCTCTTATCCTGCTAAGAAGATTTATCAGATCACCAACTTCTTTTATAAAGTTGCTTCTAGGAAAACTCTATGGCCACCTTGACAAATTTGACCTTGACATCTTGAGCCATTTATTATTGATTCCCTTCTTTGCCTTTTCATGATTTTTGTCATACTCTTTTTTTGCTTCAACAAACTCAAGCTTTAACACTTTTGTAGTAAGAGGGCACATAAACACCTTATCAATGAATTCAAGATCTAGTTTGATTATCACATTTCCACTACCATCCATCATAGCCCTAGTATCTTTGGTATAAAACTAAGCACACTGAAAGATAAATTTTATGTTTTGAGATACCACTAGGAAAGAAGATACCAAATGATTGTTACTATAAATTATCTTCTTCATTTTAGAGTTAGGATTGCTTGACTTGGTTCTCTCCACAAACTCAGCCATGTCCACATGGCCAATCTATGTATCTCTAATGTCATTGACATTATAAGTAACTAAGGTGGTTGGAAAAACACCTTAATATTTATACTTTATCACTTTCAACTTATTCAGAGACAACTCAGTCATCTGAATGAGCTATTACCAGAAGAATGTTGATGATGAAAGAAGATCCATAGAAAAAACTGCAAAACAACAAAAAAAAGCATGATCATGCAATTAGGGAAAATACTGGTAATTTGGGAAAATTACATTTTGATGATCATGACTATGGAGATGTGCTTGAAAGGACTAGAGTGTGAGCAAGCCAAAAATTTAGTGGAAAGTGGACTCAGAAAAATAAAATTGAAAATATCCTAGAGTTAAGAAAATTTGAGAGAATGTTTGCATGGGTAGGAAAATTTGCCACCCTTGCATGTGAGGGATATTGTGAACTTGTATCAGTGGAAAAATTCACTATTATCACATATTATAGGAAAAAAATTTATATGTTGGAGTGGTAAAAAATGCTGACACTATAGGTAATGAGGAAATTCCAAGTTTGATGTTTGAGCGGTAAATTTTGCTGATAATGCATATGGTATGAATGGCATTTGATATTCAAGTAGTAATTTTTGCTAATACCACATGTGATAAGAGTTGTAATGTTTTTGTGTAAGGGTGATGTTTTTCTCCACCCATGCAATTCCACTTGAAAGCATCTTCAAATACATAAGTGGTGAAAAATGTCAACTTTGCTTTTGACTTATTCAAAATAGGAAGATGTGAGAGCTGCTATATAGCTGTCATTATTATGTTTTTTTTAGAATTGGTTTTCAACTAACATGTTTTTAAGGGTAAATCTTTGTTGGGTCAAACCACTAATGTGACACATCAACTTGAAACTTAGGGCACAAATAATGGTTGGTGGTTTTTTCCAATTTGACTCACTAGAAATAATCTAGGACACAAACGAATGGAAGAACAAAAGTTCAACACAAACTACCAAGCAAAATGATAATATAAATATGAAACTTAACATATTACAAATGGTTTTTTAAAAAAAAATAATGAATTCAAAACAATATAGATACTGATTAATAAATGAAACCCTATGCTTGATGATGATGAATTTTTAAATCTATTTGAATCCTCCATCACCACGGTCAAGCGGTTTTGAGAAGGGTCAAGGAATCAACTAATAAACTTTGAAAAAATAAATGACAAGAAAAATAAAATAAAATAACACATTTAAAATATTGAAAATAATCCTTTAATGCTTGGCATGAGTGGTCATTAATTCCACTTAAAGTTTAAGATCTCAGAGATCTTGCTCAAGTGGCAATTTTGACTACCCTGATATATGCCTTTTTGATCAAGAACATGTAATGGTGGTAAAAAGTGCCACCTTTATACAAAAAAATACTCAAAATATGTAATAAAATTGAATTTGACTACTTTGACATATTTAAATTCAAAATTTCACTAACACCCCCAAAATGATCAAAATTGACATTTTGATCAGTTTATGACTACAACAAGCTTCATGATTTTTGAGAAATCATGGTGAGGAATTGTCACAAACTCTCCTAGGATGTTAGATGAATTTTATTGAGATAAATAGAATCTTGTCTCGATCGATGAACTTAGAGTGTAGATTATGAAATGGAAAAGTTTCGTAGGGGTTGTCTACAAAATAAGCGTAGCTGATTTTGGGAACAACAGTTGGCTCCAATTGGGGAACTTCCACTGATTGAACTTTGAAATGATTAAAGGGAGAAGAATATAGTTTTTAAGTGCCTTCATCCATTCCATTGGGATATAGAGTCAAGCTACCAAAAATAAAAATATATAAAATACTAAATAAAAACACAAAACTATACAAATGTACAAATGAACTTATCTGATACTTCAAGGATTGAAGTGTTTTAGATGTTTCCCACTATGAGGTAGAAATAATGGTGTTCCATCTTGATATTATATAAGGAAGATATTTACACCATAGAATTGATGAATGGTGAATAGACCTCTCTACAAGGAATCAAACTTTCCATGCATTCCTTTTAGTTCTCTCCTCTTGTCCCATAACAAGACTTGATCTCCAATCTGAAACTCATGAGTCCTTACTTTCTTATAAAATATTTTATTTACCTAAATTTGATGCTTAGTGATATGGTCCACTACCATAGTTCATTTCTCATCAAGTTTAGTTAGGTACATGATCCTTTTATCAATAGAACTTTTAAAAGTCTTATCTTCCACTACCTTTGCCAACTTCAGTGATGGAAATTCCAAGGTAATTGGTATCTTTGCATTCAAACCATACAAAAGCTAAAATGGTGACATACATATTTCCCTTTTAGGGGTAATCTTGTCTACCCATACAGCATAAAATAATGCTTTATACCAAGTTCTTTGATTCTCATCTACCAGTTTCCTAATAATAATAACTAGATTCTTGTTATTTGATTCCACCTGACCATTTTCTTGTGGATAATAGTCTGAGGAGTGGGAAAAAATGATCTTGTGCTTGTAGAAAAATTTAGTAATCTCATGGGAAGATGAATAAGTAGCATTATCTACTATAATATTATTTGGAACTCCAAACCAAGAACCATGAGAGTGGTGGAGATAGCTAATGAATCTACACGATCATTAAACTCTCCTATCACCACAAAGATATTAAAAGCATCAAAAATTTCAATGCAATCCCATATGCAATTGTGATAATGTCATAATCTTTCATTTTTGGTTTGATACAAATTTCTCATTTGACAAACCACTAATTCAACATCTCCTTGAGCATGAAGAATCTTAACACCTCTAACATGAGCACCATCCAATCTGAGCAATAATGACTCATATTCAGTGGTGTTGTTGGTATTATATAATTGCAACTTATATGAGAAAGGAAAATATCACCTTATGGGGATATCAAAACAATTCCAACTTTAGAATTGGTAAAGGAATAACTGCCATCAAATTTTAAAACCCAGACCTCATTAGAATTTGATTTTTTTGAATTTCATTGATCAAAAGATTCCTCTTCATCATTGAGGGAAGAATCTAGCATTATTATGCCTTCACTTGAACTTTCATCTAAAAACTCTTCTGATTCTCCATTTGAATTATTTATGCTATCACCTAATGAACTCTCATCTGATGAATTAGAAACATCTTCAGTGGTTAGAAAATAATTACCCATTCCCAAGGACTCAAACAAAATTTGATCCTTAGGATTTTCCATTTGGGTAACAATGTGTTTGGCCTCCTTCTCAAAAAGTAACTTTTACATGATACCTTTAATAGGTATCCTTACTTTAGATAGATCCATGTTCAACTCCCCACCTACATCCTTGCAAAAATTATGTCTGAATATAATACCATAAGACTTTGGAACATCAACTACTAGGACTATCATCTTAATCCTCTTCTTTAGAAAATCCATAAATGCAAATTAGACATATTTAATTTGACCCAAAAGAGGTACTTACTTATTTTCTATGGAGAAACATCTCCCAAAAGTCTTAGTTAAGGTGAGACCAAGGGATTTTGCTACCTTGACAAGCATAACATTATCAAAGGCTCCAAAATCTATTATGCAATTACTCAATTTATGACCATTTATTAATAGAGAAATAGAGAAAGGTTCTATTTTTCTAGAGGCAACAAGGGGAGTAGTGACAAGATTATTTTGGGTAAATTTTTTCTTTGAGGAATCATGGGTAACTTTTAGAGAATCTTTTCCTATAGTGACAATTTTGTTTTTGATGTATTTAGCCAACCTATCAAACTATTTAGGATTAGCTTGTAGATACTCAACTTCAGACATTTGGATCTTGGTCTTCCTAGCATGATCTATTATGTCAAATAACTAGAATGAACTAGAAATAGAGGAAGGAAATCCATCATTCAAATTTTTATTTGATGTAGTATTAGTCTGAGGGACAAAAGTAGAAGATACAGGATTATTAGATGTACTTACTTGCTTATTCTCTACCAGGTCCTTTGATTAGAAAGGCAACAGAGTTCCCCATTTAGCAATTGAGATCACTGGTTGAGGTTCTTCTCTTGATTTTCCCTTATCAACTTACTAAGTTGACTGATTTTAGGACCTAGTAAAAATAATATATGCTCCATCATACACTTCTCCTTTTTTATCTTCATCTTAGTAATTTAGAAAGTCGATGGTAGAGTCGTCAACTAATTCTTCTTCTCCTTATTCAAAGATATTAGCATCATTCTCTTAGTTTAACTTAGGTTAGAAAGAATGATCATGTTCAACTTCATAATAGCCAACTGTTGAGTTAACTAATGTTGCTTCAATGGCAAGCTTCCCTTATGTAGGTGGAAGATGATTGGGTTGCCTTTGATTTTTAGTAGCATTGCCTTGATATGAATTTTTAGTAAATTTCCTCCTTCGTATATCTCGATAAGAAGGAAGGGAAGACATACCTTGAGACATTTGCCTTTTCAGAGATAGTAATTCATTTGCTAACTTTTACACCATAGGGTCAGTGGTGCTTGTGGAAGAATTATTAGTAGAAGAGGAACCTTTATTTATATTATAATCTCTTCTTATCTTACCTACAAGGATAATATTATCTTTGACTTTAGTAACCAAAATCTGAGCTATAGGAAGATTTGTAGGGCCAACCCACCTTAATATAAAACTCACTTTAAGAAGTTGAGAATTGATAAAGAAACACTTAGTATTCTCCACTATTGGCTGAGTGGTTGCAAGAATCTTGTTTCTTAGCTTATTGAACTTAGTGATGAAGTATCTCATAGGCTCATGAGGCTCCTTCTTCATTTATTTAAGCTGAGCCAATAAAGCATGTGCATCTTTTACAGGTTTGAACCTAGCCTCAAACTTGGTCTTGAGAGTGTTCTAGTTGGTTATAGTCTAAGCTTGAAGATGATAAAACCAATCTACAATATCACTTTGTAGTGTTTTTACAAAAATCCTTACTACTACATCTTCATGTTTAACACCTATCACACCATAGGCTATGCATAAAACTAAAATGCGTTCATCAGGGTGAACTTTCTCATCACCATAGAACTTGGGAAAATTATTTCTTGAACTACGATGTAGTTCATGCAAAGGTGAGCTTAAATTTAGAGGACCAAAAGTGTTACCCCAAGGGCCTTGGGATACCATGATGTACTGATTAAAAGGTGGGATAACAAACCTTTGTGTAGTATAAATAGATAAAACTCTGGTAGCACTAGAACTAGAAGCTTCACCTAGTATTGGAAACTTGGCATTGGTAGGAGGAAAACTCCTAGTTTGCTGAAGGCAAGGTCGTAGAGGCAAAAGACTAAAATTATTTTGCTACATCAACTCAAATATAGGATCAATAATACCTTGAGCTCTCTTGCTTCTTATATACTGTGAATCTTCCAGAATGTAGTATACTCAACAAAATTTTGAAACAAATGGAAAAGAACTAAAAATGCTTCAACTCAGAGCGTGAGGCTTCAAGTTGAATGTTCCTTCCCTAGTAGAGTCACCAAAAATTGTTGGGTGAATATTTTTTCTTCAACTAATTGAAGGCAAAATAGTTATATTGACCACAGTGTATTGAGATGAATCTCTCCTCTCAGTAAGTGAAGGTTTCCTATAAACTATAAAAAATAATTTAAACTAAATACTAATTCAGGGGTGAGACCATATCATCCGTTACTCTTTTTTCATAAATGATGTTTACAAAATAAAAGAACACTTTCTTGATACTAACTAAAAAACCAAGAAACCCATGAGAGCACAAAGTCTATCGTTGCTTCTTTTGTTAATTTATAACTTAGAACATAGTAGAATGAGGTGCAGCCCAAAGTCTTCACCGAAAACTATGACAAAATATATGATCACAAAAGATAATAATAGTTCAAATCTTTTACAATATCCTTTACTTTAAAACACTAAATCACAAATAAAAGATAATTATTGTAACACAAAGTCTCCATAATTAACTTTATAACATATCCCAGATTATTCTCACTCACACTACTATTTCATCAAATAGATAAGATCTTATTATAAAAAGACATAAGAACAATTTCCAATACAACACAAGTTATTTCAACATAAAGTTTGAACAATCACTTGCTTTCTTATTCACTTGATAAAATTTGATTTACAATTTGAACTCAAAGTCTCAAATGCTCTTCAACTTGGTAAAGTTTCACTTCAATAGCTAAAAGATAGCTAATTATAATAGAGGCCCTCTTTATTTATAGAGAGAGGCCTTGAGAAAATTTATGAAAAACAAACTACTTTGACTTATTCAAAAATA
Organism: Torreya grandis; assembly: GCA_037957365.1. Classification (NCBI taxonomy): domain Eukaryota; kingdom Viridiplantae; phylum Streptophyta; class Pinopsida; order Cupressales; family Taxaceae; genus Torreya; species Torreya grandis. The sequence goes on from JARHVA010006218.1 coordinate 844,640, forward strand.
GGAGTCCTTATTAACTTGGGACTTCCTATGTTTTTACATGTAATTACATATGAAAAAAGTACATGTAAATATGTCTAAAGTTGTTTCAAAAGTACATCTAAAAAATGGAAAATAAATTAAGGGAAAAAAAACAACTTTAATTTGTATTGACATCTTTCTTCATGTGACCATCATACATAGTGAAAGTTGTTTGCATCCTGATACTGTCTAGACTAATAGTGTTCTTAAAATTCATCATGGCTCTAACTATGGCATCTCTTACTTTGGTGACTGATTTTGCATGACTAGTTAACTTGATTTTTAGATTATCCAAAGTTAACTGATTGTCTAGAATATTGTCCATAGAGGCCATTGAAAATGTTTTATCTTTAAACTTTTTCTGGAATATATCTTCAAATTCTAAACCATTTCTTCTATAGAGAGAAATTGGTTATCTTGTGATAAAAACTTGCAAGGTAGCTCCTCCAATTTATGCAAAAGACTGACATCATTTTATTCACTGAGTTTTTTCATAGTTTTAAGGTCATTGATGAAATATTTAAGCACATGGCTCCTATATACCAATGCCTCTTTAGTTTCTATATAAGAATCCCTATTAGGAATGGTGGCAATTGATAATAGAGTGCTTATTTTTAATTTCTCATCTCCACCCATTTATCATGATTCTTTTCTATGAGAAATAATATCAATGAGATCATCAAGTTTTGCTCTTATTTTCCTCATTTTATCTATCTTCTCAAATAGCTCTGTAAGTAGGGAAATTCCTTATGCATGCATTCTGTCTAAGTACTCTTCAAATACATTTCCTTTGAGACGAGTCTTTTTTACTTCCTAAATGATGGAGTCTTCTAGAGAAATGGCCTTAGGAGTTACTTCTAAACTCAAAGTTATTTTACTTACCACTATAGTCAATTGTTCCACCATTGCTTTGTAGTGATCTTTCATTTCTTTCTCAATGTCAAATTTCTAAATGAGGATGTCCATGGCTAACTGCATATCATTCTTGGCACTTTCATGAGTTTTCTTGCCTAATTCAACTCTAGAGATAAATTAATCATTCATGTCAAAATTTTCCCTAGTTTCATCTTGTGGAGGTCTTACAATCTCTAGAAATTCGTGTCCCTTGTCCCCAAACATTTTTGAAAGAATCTTTGGCTTCTTCATGGTCTTGGCTTTTACAGGCACTAGCTTATTAAAATCAAAGTCATATGAGGAGATGCCTTGTTTCTTCCTTTTTTGGTGTATAAGCTGAAAACCATGGTGGAAGCACAAAAGTACTCACATTAGGGTTTAACCCCATTTTTTGCATCATCAAAATTACACTTACACTGGTAGTGGAAATAATAGGTTGAGTGTTAGTAAAAACTACACCTCTTACAAAGTGATCAAAAATAGAAGTATCTCCAATATCAAAAGATGAGGATGATAAACTAGGAATAGACCCTAAGGAACAAATAACATCTTCAAAAGTGTTTTGAGGGTTGTCAAAAATTATTTTGGAAGGTAAGGGAGATTTAGAAGAGGCAATATCAATAAGATAAATAGACAAAGGAGCTGCAATAGGTGTGTCAGGCAAGGGAGAAGAGACTCTTATTTCTTATTGTACATTATCTTATGGGGACAAAGCTTCCTCCTCTTATTGATATATAGGCCTATCTTCAATCTCCATATCTTCTATGGCTAGTTCTTTAGTGCTCTATTTCTCAACTTCCATATCTTCTATTTTAAACTCTTTCTCCACAGCTTTTGACTTCTTCATCACAAATCTGATCTTAGGCTTATGTGGCTTGGAAAAAGAGGGAATCTCACTTTTGTTCTTCATATTATTCTCCACATTTATTCCTATTTTATCTTAAATCTTAGTCTCTGACCCTATGAGGAATTATTTCAAAGCAATTCCCTTGTTTGCTAGCCAATTATTGGTGTTTGCCAATATAGGCTCAAATATTTTCCTCAAAGAGGTCAGATCTTTTTGAGATCATAAGATTGGAGAGAGAGGGGTATCAAAAACCTATTTAGTATTATATATATATCATCAGACAACTCTCCATCATCTACTAGATCCTAAGGAATATCATCAAGTCCCAAATATTCAATCTACTCAAGAGATAACTGGTTCTAGTTTAATTTCTTGACATTTTATTCTTTTCTCAAATTTACCCAAACATCTTCAACCATTGGTTTATGTAATGGGGTTTTCCTCTTAATTTTGTCTTTCACATCCCTGTAGTCAAACTTTGGTCTTCTTTTGAATTACTTCATAGTTACAAGCTGCATCTCAGTTTCTAAGGCCCTAGTGTTCGTGGAAGTTAATACTGAATATCTACTAATTTCAATTGGGAACTTAAACTAGGCTTCTTGAGCTCCATTTGTTTATTATGCATGATGATCATTTGTTTACATAATTATATTAAGACCATTTTGTCTGAGGGGAATCTTGGAAGCATATAAGGATGACCTTGGAAAAATCTAATTGTCAGCTATGAGAAAGATCAAAACTATAAGAACATGCATCTAAAATCATTTACCACAATCCAAGCCTCATCTGAAACTCTTCTTTGTTCTAGTTGAGGATAAAAAAAGATATAATAATACTACAAAGAAAGCATCATTTACTCTACTAAAATGATGATTAGAACCCTTCAATGTTAATTTAAAATAGTATTGATACGCAAGGATTATCTTCCTATCTCCTTTTGATGTTAGACTTAGAAATATTCTCATAGAAGCTACAATATACACCAGATAATAATTCATGTAGAACTTGAAGGTAGTGGATAACTTCATCAATTATTCATGCAAAGCATTGCTGATTTATTCTCCCTAGAAGATGGTTTGTTTGCCTTGGAGTATTACCTTGATGAAAGGATACATCCATTCATGAAATAGTGAGGAAGAGGACAAACCTCTTATCCTACTAAGAAGAGTTATAAAATCACCAAATTCTTCTATAAAGTCTCTTCTAGGAAAAATATATGGCCACCTTGACAAATTTGACCTTGACATCTTGAGCCATTTATTATTGATTACCTTCTTTGACTTTTTAGGATTTTTGTCATACTCTTTTTGTGCTTCAATAAAATCAAGCTTTAACACTTATGTAGTAGGAGGGCACATAAACACCTTATCAATGAATTAAAGATCTAGTCTGATGATCACATTACCACTAGCATCCATCACATCCCTAGTATCTTTGTTATAAAACTAAGCACATTAAAGGACAAATTATATGTTATGGGATGCCACCAAGAAAGAAGATACCAAATGAATGATACTGCCAATTATCTTCTTCATTTTAGAGATGGGATATTTACACCTTGATATTTATACTTCATCACTTTCAAATTCTTCAAAGACAACTTAGTCATTTGAATGAGCTATCACCAGAAGGATGTCGATGAAAAAAGAAGATCCACATAAGAAACTACAAAACAATAAAAAAAATCATAATCATGCAATTAAGGGAAATATTGGTAATCTAGGAAAATTGCATGTCAATGATCATGACTATGGAGACATGCTTAAAAGGACTAGAGTGCAAGTAGGCTAAATAATCATAGGAAAGTGGACTTAGAAAAACAAAATTGAAAATATCTCAGAGTTAAGAAAATTTGAGAGAATGTTTACATGAGTGGCAAAATTTGCTGCCCTTGCATGTGAGGGATATTGTGCACTTGTATCAGGGGAAAAATTATTCTCTATCGCATATTATAGGAAAAATTGTTATATGTTGGAGTGGCAAAAAATGATGACACTACAGGGAATGAAGAAATTCCAAGTTTGATGTTTGAGTGGTAAATTTTGCCAACAATGCATATGGTATAAATGGCATTTGATGTTCAAGCAGTAATTTTTTTTGATACCACATGTGATAGGAGTTTCAAGGTTTTCATGTAAGGTCGGTGGATTTCACCACCCATGCACTTCCACTTGAAAGCATCTTCAAATACATAAGCAGTGAAAAATGTTGACTTTGCTTTTGACTTATTCACAATAGAAAGATGTGAGAGTGGCTAATATATATATCATTAAAATGTTTTTATAAGAATTAGTTTTCAACTAACATGTTTTGAAGGGTAAATCCTTGTTAGATCAAACCACTGATGATACACATCAACTTGAAACCTAGGGCACAAACAATCATTGGTGGTTTTTGCTGGTTTGACTCACTAGAAATAATCTAGGACACAAATGAATGGAAGAACAAGGGTTTGACACAAAAGACCAAGAAAAACATTAATATAAATATGAAACTTAACATATTATAATTTTTTTTTCCAAAATAAATGATTAATTCAAAATAATACAGATACCAATTAATAAATGAAACCCTAAACTTGATGGTGGTGAATTTTGAAATCTATTTGAATCCTCCATCACCACAGTCAAGTGATTTTGAGAAGGGTCAAGGAATCAACTAAGAAAATTTGACAAAAGAAATGACAATAAAAAATAATAATAAAATAACACAATTAAAAGCTTGAAAATAAGCCTTTAATGCTTGGCATGAGTGGCTATTAATGCCACTTGAAGTTCAAGATCTTGGAGATCTTACTTAGGCAGTGATTTTGGCCAACCTAACACGTGCCTTTTTTATTAAGAACATGTAATGGTGGAAAAAAGTGCTACCTTTACATAATCAAATACTCAAAATATGTAATAATGGTAAATTTGACTGCTCTGACACATTCAGATTCAAAATTTAACTTACACCCCTAAAATGATCAAAATTGACATTTTGATCAATTTACAACTACAACAAACTTCATTGTTTTTGATAAATCATGGTGGAGGAATGTTAAAAAATCTCCTAAGATGTTAGACAACTTCACTTGAGATCATGATAATCTTTTGTCGATCAAAGAACTTAGAGTGTAGATTAAGAAATGGACAAGTTTCGTAGGGGTTGTCTACAAAATGAACATAGCTAATTTTAGGAACAACATAATGTATGATTTAATTATAAATCCATTACTATGATGACATATTAGCCACATGTTTAAATGATTATACATGATTAATATTTATGCATAACATGATATAAATAACTCTCAATTTTAATATGAATGACTTGTGAGATACATCGATCACCTTAAAAGGGGGCTTATTAGTGGGCTTGTCACAGATATTTAAGCCTATTTAGGTATTAAAAATATTTTTTTCACAAATTATTTAGATTAAAATTTTCAAAATGGTTCAAATATCAAATAGGTATACGTTTTAAAAATATTCAGATATATTTTTGGGGTATGTTCCATGTATATTCACTCATTTTATAAGACACAAGATACAAGTTTTTTTTATAAAAATTTAGGCATGAAATATAAATGTCATATAGATGCATGGAATTTTATATCACATCAACACTAAGAAATTTATATTATGAGGAATGAATTTGGTTCATGCATACACATTATTATAATTTAAAATGTTAGCACCAATCGCGGGGCATGAATCTTGTTCATGCACATACACATTAGTAATTTATATTTTCCAAACACACTCCATGGTACCTTTTGTTAAAAAATATAGCACCCTATAGAAGGGTGTTCAGGCCTCCTCAAATTTTGGGAAACATGGGAATACTTATAGGTATGTGGGTTTACCTATAGTAGAAGTATACCTATAGGTTTAAGGGCTAGCTCCCTGAATTTACCTTGAAATGCTTATCACCTACTTAACTAATTTATTAAGGGAAAAGAGATATAAGTTTGAATGAAATTAAACTAATATAATAGGGTGATACACTAGAATTATTTACACAATACCATCATACTTCTATCATAATGAAATAAAACCTATAAAATAACTTCATAGTCCTAAGAGGTCTTGACATAAATGTTTCAATATAGAGGTGATATGTATGATAAAACACAAGGTAAGTGATACATAGGTAAAATTTCACACTCTAAGAATAATTTTACACTTAAAAGTATCCTAACACACTAGCTAAACTCTATATGACCTATGATGATAGGAACAACTTGCATCAAGCATGAAAGGATTGAGAGAAAACAAGGATGGATGAATATATCTTAACCATTAAATATAAATGTCTTTGAACACTTCAAAAAATGTTAATTAACTTAAAACTATAATTTAATTTATTATTCAAATTCAAAATACAATGTCAATCCATCAAGGATTCACTATACATGGTGTGGTATTAGTTTACAAGATCCAAAATGGCTACTACTTATAGAATTTAAGAGAAGAGAGAAGAGAATGAAGTCAAAGAGTCACTAAAACATGTTTCAAGTTTATAAAATGAGTTACATATATAATATGATGAAGTAGGATATAAACCATCCAAGGTCTTATATGACAAATGTCCCTTAAAACATGAAAATCTTAAAATATGGCGTACAACTCCTCATTTGCTTGCCTAGAAACTACATTCATCATTTAGACCTATTGGAATGCACTAAAGTATAATAAGGATATATGATATGATTTAAATTATATGGATGGGTTATAAAAAATCCCCAACATGCATTGGTTTCATCCCTAATCGCTAATATTATTTTGGACACGAGTTATCATTGTTTACAATCTAAATAACTCCTCTTTCATTCACCTCTCACACTTAGCACTAAATAAGTCTCCAATTTTATAAAAAAATACATAAAATAGAGATAATGACACTTTTAAATATCCCTCATAACTTTATAATCATTAGTTATACCTTAAAAGTCCTCCCACTTAGATTTTTCACCTTCTCACTTGCTTGTTCACTATGCCAATTTAGACTAGCTGAGATGAAATCACTTGTACAGGAACTTGTGAGATTTTATGATGTATGAAATATACATTATGGGTTATATCAGGTTCCAAAATATCTCCCAAAGTTAATTTCATCTTTTAATCTCGTTTAAACCTATAAAACACCAAAAACTATAAAAAAAAACTAGTTTTGTGCCTTTCTCATAGAAGGTGCCACTTAGTATGATGGGAAGTATCCTTTGTGAGTAATTTAAAATATAAAATAAATTTATTGACCATTATAACCCATTTTAATTCATATCCCTCTTTAGTTTCCCAATCAAGTCTTTAGTAAGGGTTTTGGAGGGTTTTGAATACTTCTAACCCTTAACATTTGTTCATAAAGGTTTGATGTTGGAACATTGAAAAAATTCTACAAAGTCCTTATTTAATAACTCCTTAAAAATTCAAAAACTCCTTTTATTCCCATTATAAGCCTCCAAGAAGGTATGAGCTCAAAAAAATTCCCTCTTGAGCTTTTTTATTCATTCAACATAGGCTTGAGTTGGTCAGAGACAAGTAATGGCTTACCTATGGTCTAATTTTCACTCAAATATATAAAACACTCCTTATAAATCCCCAATAAAGTTTTTAAATTATTTTTAATGTTATCCCAATGCTATAAGTTAAATTTGAACCCTATTAGGCACTAGGCCTAATCATGACCTAATAGGTCTATTTGTGTGATTGTGAATTTGGACCATCATGTTGGGTTTCAAACATATGTGAATTTTTTTTAATGTTGGTAAATTTATAGATAAACATTATACATTCTCTTTAAATTTCTCATCAATTTTCCAACTCATCCTCATCTTATTCCCTCTAAACCTATAGATTTGTATCCTTTGGGAGTGCCCTCTATCTGAGACAAAATAAAAGGAAGTTCCCTTATTTCCATAACAAAGGTGGACATATAAGGGGATTATCCAAGTGATTTTTATCCTATATGAAAATTATAATATCTTGGTTTCATTAGTGAACCCTCCAGATGTCATGAAACTTAAGATAGACTTGTGGGAGATGATGATTGTATAGACTTTGTGTGTGTGTGTGTGTGTGTGTGTGTGTGTGTGTGTGTGTGTGTGTGTGTGTGTGTGTGTGTGTGTGTGTGTGTGTGTGTGTGTGTGTGTGTGTGTGTGTGTGTGTGTGTGTGTCCTATAAGTTGTCCTTAGAAACTTTCTCTACACTTTTTACATATGTTAGAATCCTCTTGACTTGATCTTGACACTTTAGAGTCATTTTCAAACATGTTTATCATCAAACCTTTTGTCAACCTTACATTTTGGCTGGTATAGACTAGAGGTTGACTATGACTATGGTATACCTTGGAGATTGTACCCTTCAATGATCTATTCTCTTGATTTTAGAATTGATATGATGTAAAACATACTCAATAAGATTTATACCATTCCAACACTCTTTTTTATTTTCCAACTCCTTCATTTCATACCTTATACTTGACTTATATAGGTGATGACTATGTGTGACTATGTTTTACTTACCTATATGTGTTTACTGCATGTTTAGAGATTTTATCATTGATACAAGATATTATTTAAGTCATTAATATCATCACCAAGAACACTATATTCTAACTCCATGTTAACTACAATCAATTATAGTTGATCATTATTAAGGCAAGAAAGGTCCTATAGGTTATTTTTTCTCCTTGAAACCCATGTCACTTACCCTTGGATCCTTTGGAATGTTTTATGGACTCTTAAATTGATAATGTGCATACATTTACCAAGTTTACCTATGAACCTACAAGTTAGCACCTACAGTCAGCTATAGGTAAGCTTTTTTGAGGGCAAGGTACTTATAGGTGGTGGTCAGGACCATGACATTATATTTCAACCTATTTAAATATCCTTGTACCATTAGTGTGTCCCTTACCTTAATATTATCACTTTTAATACATGGATATATATGCATCTATATTATAACTTAGGTAGTGAGACACCTAAGAGGTTCAAAATTGTAGACAAAACTAAAGAAATGTAGTGAACAAAAGCATGACTTTGACACCTTCTATCATGAAACCCTATTAGCCAAATTAGTTAATTTGTTTTACAAGTTATACCCCTAAAAAAAGGATATAATATATATGTACTTAGATTCATCAATAATCCTTGTAACACTATTATATGGCATCACCAAAAGTGCTTAGGCCTCTATTTTGGGGTTTTAGGGAAACTTGTCCCTAAATCTCAATTCTCTTCTCTTGAAGTGACTATCAAGTCTTCCTACTAATCCAATGTTTAAAACAAGACTATCATGGTCTATCCAACATCATAATACCTAAATAATTGTATTAAAACATGTTCACACATCTCTGAATAACATTTATATATCTCTGTGGGCCCACCTATAGGTGTGCATTTTTATACACAAGGCAGTGAGTAGAGACATGAGAAATATGCATGATGTATGGTATTGTAACCAATTAAAAAATTCTCAAATTACCAAAAGTTTATTCTTTTCACCTTTAATGGATTGAAACATGTTTCCATACTTCCATTCCAATGTTCTCAGTCTATTGAGAGTGTTGATATAGTTGTAGGCAAAGCAGTAAATGTAGATATGGGTTATATGCATGAAATTTGACCTTTGAGTTCATTTTTAACTTTCTAAAATTATTAAAATGAATAATTTAAACCATTATTAACTTGAAAATAGACAATTTTCTTGTTCCAACGTGATTGGATTTTCCTATGGCACTTGTAGATGCTCATTCATGGTTATGATTGTGTGTACAGTTTGCATTGATCATCATAGTTTGTTGTATGTAATTTAGAGAGTTTGGTTTAATATATCATGCTCAAATAAGATGTTAAAAAATCTCTGAGACTCTTCATACATCTCCATGAACATCCTCATAGCTTCACACACCTTGACTATAGATAGAAACTTATAGGGAGTTGACTATGTGTTACATGTGACTATGTTATTGATAAATGCATGACCTTGAGAGACCTATATTGGAAAAAAATTATTTTTATGACATTTAAAAATTAATTACAACATATCACATTCACATGAAACCATTATGAGAACCAAGACCTTTGTATTTGATGGAATATGCTTGTAACTACAAATGGTGGTATCAACCTGTTATTTGAGATGTTTATCTCACCAAGTCACTTCAAAATATTAAAACAAAGATTTAAAACATGAGAGGAGGTATTACAAATACTTTTTAATCAAATTCATCAATTGAGTTGTATGAACTAGCTCAAATAAGAGCAAAACATATAGGATGTGGGGATTAGCTAGCAAAATAAGATAATTAATTTATTAAGAATGGTTAATAAACTATAAATATCCATTATTATAAATCAAAAAACAAAAACTAAGTATAAAAATTTTACTATCCACCACAAATATCATTTGACTTGAAAGTCCTACTAGTTGTACCATTAAAAGACATGTTAACCAGTTTTACTTGCCTAGTGGACTGATGGAGAAGAGAAATGGTTTTGGCCCATTTTTGGAACTTCCAAAGTAGATAAATCATGTAAATAGAGTCAAATAATCTTAATGGTCACTAAATATGCTTTTACCATGTGCCACTCTCCTCCATAGGCCATATAACCTTCAAAACTCCTTTTTCACATATTTTCTTTATTTTTAGTCAGGAACCTACAAGTTTCAATTAGTCTTAAAATTATTGATAATTAATATGACATATTGGACATTGTAATATATATTATAATAATTTTAAACCTTTTAAAACTATAGCACCTTCATTTATGACCCATATATGACCCCTAAGTGACACAAAATGACATAAGAACTAAACTGGACTGTGACCAAGACTAGAAACATAATAAAACCCATAAAATTGACCATGAAACATATTATAACATGATAATATACCCATATATCATGTTTTGTATTAGGGGTTGACCTATTTTGACTTGTGGTCAAAAAGTCAATAGTTCCTAACAATGACCACCCTTGAATCTATAAGTCCTTATCCAGTGGTTGATTCATGTTGAATTAGTAATTTAGTTGAGATTACACACCATCAATGGCCTTGACATTAATTTTAAAGCCAAATATTTTTCTCCTACATTCCATCTTGAGATTAAAATATTAGTGAAATATTAGTTACATGGGTTAATGTGGTTGATGTTTTTGTGATGCTCAATGTCCTTGGAACTATTCCATTTATTTTTTCTAATGAGGTTTTGGGGATTTTACTTCCCAATCCATGGCCTCAACTTATTTTATAGATATTTGGGATTGAAAACCCCTAATTCTCTAAAGGGTTCAACAACTAGAATAATTCTTTAATGCTTCAAAAATGAAGCATCATCTCTAACACGGTATAAGGTATCAAGATTCACCCACTTTCAAGTGTACTATTTCCTTGATCTTATATTTCAAGTTTTAATTTATGAATTTTCAAATTTCATTCCATGTATTTTAATTTATACATTTTTAATGTAATTATTTATTGGAGTAGGTTGCATGCTTAGACCATCTCCTAAAGTCAAATTATGTTGTACAGTCTCAACTACATCTATTTATATTTTTACTGTACCATTTGTATTCAATTTCAATACCACAATAAAAGGGGGAAATTTTTAAAAAATAAAATTTGGTAATTGGTACTAAGAAAATGTAGACACTCAAATTTAATCATTAAGTGATTGACAATGTTTAATCTTGACTTCTTTACTTCGCTAAATTGGCCCAATCTCTATTATGTTAACTCATAATTTATATGGGATAATTCACTATTATATAAATTGTCTTAAAACCACTTAATATTATTCATGAATCCCTATTATTCTTATAGAATCTTTTTAGACCAATTTCAGTAACCTTTGTCCTTATAGGATAGGACCATGGTATGTCAGATAGGGCCACAATACATTCTCATCCACTAGTGCAACCTTGCCCCCGACATCCCAATGGTAAATTTTTAAATTTAAGACATTGCATCTTACCCTTCCCATGATTTTATAAAGGTTGGTTATCATAAATATTCAAAATATTCCCCTATATAATCACATCAAGGCTTTTCCAAACACATTTAGCAATCACTTGGTAATTCTACTACACACTGAGTAAAAGATCAACTTTATTTCCAAATTAAATTATTTTTCATTCTAATAGTCATAGGAAAAGTTTTGATCCAATTTATTTTAGGTCAAAGACATCCATTGTTAAGCATTTAAATCAATATTCTATTTGCATTCATATAATTACATATTCATAGATCACACAATCACCTTAAAAGGGATAATTACATTAGCATGAGGCTTATTTGTGATATGTAGGTAACACTTAGATTATGTGGGTTTTATAAGGATAGTTAAATTATTCCCCTAACCCTATTCCTCCATTTTGGTATTTGATTTTGATTTGGATCATTATGCAGGAGATAGGTTTTATTTTTTTAGGTCTTCCACATGAAAAATCATCACACACAAAAAATCAATAAGCCCTCAAAAACGTGCATAAAGACTGAGATTAAAAAAATTAGGCATAATTAAATAGGACATGGACATAGTCAACAAATAATGCTATAGTATGGCCTTGTCCTAGAAAATTTTAGATTCTTATTTTCAGACATGACATAGTCTACAAGTCTTTTTAGGTAGTTTACAATCATAGTTAACCCTAAAAGTTAGCATAAGATCTTTTTGAGTGAGATTTGTATATATATTAATCAATTTATGATTTTAACTAACTTATAATTTTGTAAATTATGTATGTTACTTATAGATCTATATATTTAATGTATGTAAATTTCAATAGTTTAGATCTATTAGTTTGATTCAATCAATTCAAAATATATTAAACATTCAAGTGAACCTACTATTGTTAGAAATTTACTTTTTATTTTCTTGATTTTGTCTTAGGATTTCATTCAAATTTATTTATATTCTTGACATTAAAAGAAAATATCCTTCAACCTTGTATATAAATCTAACACACAAAGAGCTAATCTTATTTGACCTTAGATTTAGTCTAACACTGAACAAATTTTTTTGTCACCTCAAATACACCTAACATAGAATATATTTATTTCAACCTTACTTTTAATTATTTTGATATATATGCATAAAAATATTTCAATTTTTTTAATCTTTATTTTCTATTTTCTTGTGATTAATTTTAGTAAATATGTTTTGGTAGTTTTAAAAATGCTTAGTGTCTATTGTTATGGGTTATGTGGTCATCTTTTTTAAACACATCATGGTGTTATAGGATTACCCAAATTATCATACACATTTTACAAAACTAAACATAGAGTTTAGTTTCTACGTACCTCACAATATATCAAAAATGCCTAGGGTCCTTTGTATGTACCATAGGAAGCCTCTTTTAGTTTTTTAATTTTTGATGCTCGAGAGGAACATATTGTGTGGGGTTTATTTTTTATACCATAGGAATCCTCTTTTATCCATTTTATTTTTGGTTCACTTGAGAGGAGTGTATTTCCCAAGAATTTTACTCTCACCATACCCTCAAAATTGAGGTTAGTAGGATATATGCATGGATTTTCTCTATAATTAGTGCTATAAAACATTAGGCTAACACTAATCAAATAAATGAGAAAATATCTATTAGATCCCACACAATCATTCAAACCCTTTCCTAGATCACCCTTCATACCTTAATTTTTCTTATATTGTATTCATAATCATTATCTTTTTTTACATGCATGATTACTTGATATCAATAATAATTTTATTTGTAGCATTTTTGTACTTAAATTAATAGTATATATCATGTATATTCAATTTTCTTTATTATCTACTCATTATGTGCCTTTACTTATGATAGTGGATGGACAATTCATAATAAGAAAAAACTTATGGAAGATGCATATAATGAGAATTATGATTTTTATGATATATCAATGAATATACAATTTTATTTTGATTCAACTTGAGAACATAGTCCCTCTTAAAATTCATCTTTAGATTCCCCTTGGGATCTTCCTCCTTCTTCCTTAAATAATAATGTCGAGAAAAAAAGAGTAATTTAAGTCTCAAATAAATTAACCTTCAGAGATAAAGTCACTAAACCAAGAGAAAATTATGCTAAAAAGGATTTATTAATAATTTAATTTCAAATCAAGATTTAATTTCTAAGGTTACTACTCATAATAATCATGTTATCACTGATGAGATGTGGGTGAGTTGGTAAAGTGACTTGGTAACTACAATAAATTCCCAGGTTCAAATCTTAGATGGTATTGAATGTTGGTTATGGCTAGTCATTGGTATTCTAGGGTTGGTTGTGTTTGTTGATGGTATTCTCAAGCCATATATGGCCATTCATTGGTATTATCAAGCTTATGTCCTTTATTTGTAATTATAGTACTTATGTACTTAGGGATTTTGGCCCTCAATTATGTCCCAGACTGGTTGGAACTTCAGTTAAAATCATATAAGGGTAAAAATACCACCAAAATTGTATCTATCTATAAAAATAATCATGTTATCTATTCGCATTTATAAATAATTTATATTGAGCCTACATGTCATAGATTTTACCCTTTTTTAACTAATGAGGATTAACTTCCTTACACTTCACTTAACACATCATAAACTACAATTGAAATCCATTACATTATTCCTAACGCATCTTATGATGTTGCCTTTTATTCCATCTCATTCTTATCTTCACATGATGACAATGCATTTATTTTTAGTGATGATTCTTCCAATATTATCGATCTATAAGAAGTAAGTAACTCATTTATAATAAAAAATATAACAATGAAAATAAAAATCCTATCCATCCCAAATCTATTATTAATGGTTTTATATGTATATTCAATAAAATATCCCTAGGTTTTGTGATTTTGATGCCCTTCAAGATCAAATCATCACTATGAGAAAATTAAGAGCAGAGTTGAAAAATCAAAATAAATATTTAGTTAAAAGATCATATCATTTGAAAATAATATCAAATATATAAATAATTTGGATTATGCTAGTTTCAATAATGTATATTCATCTTCCTATCACATGCCTCACACAAAACATGCATCTCCAATTAATACTTCAAAAATTATACACAATTCTAATACGAGTTCAAGTTAGTTGCTAAGAGAAATGTTTTTAAATAAGTTAATTACATTACCTTTTTTTCCTCTAAGGAAATAAAATTACTATTGTGCATATCATATATTACATGGGCATCATACAAATTTTTTTTTGGATTTTAATAATAAAATAAAAAGTATCATTAATAGTGGTGACCATATAATAGATAAATCTATTAAGCAACCCACTTATATTACATATCTTAAGAAAGAACATAGAGAAAATATGAATACAAAAGAACAATTCATAACACAAAAGGATTCAAAATGAAAAATTAGAGAAACCAAGATTACAAAAATAAAAATATGATAAAGAAAGATTTGAAAATAACAACTACCAAAATAAAAATTGCAAGAACAAATTCAAGATAAGAAAGAAAAAAAAACTTGTTTTAAATATTTTCTCATAATGTCCTATCCAAAACAAAATATTCCTACAAGGTATAATTATACAAATACCATTTATAAATAATCAAGCATGATATATATTTCATAAATAGATTAGAAAGATAAGGTTAAAGAACAAATTGTTTCTCTTCTTAATGATAAAATGGAAACACATGATCATTCTCTAGTTGAAAATAAGATGCAAGATCTTATCAATGATGAACATATTCAAAAAATAACTCCAATCTAAGGTGAAGTAATTTTATCATGCCTTGATACAAAATATAATCGAAATAACATATCATAATTTCAAGAATAGTCTAATAAGTTAGTTATTTCCTATGATAATAATTGCATTGATGATTACGATCTTAATAATACATAAGATTGATATGATCCTAATGATATAGAGCCTATATATAAGCATCCCCTTGATGATATACTTGGATTATATTTTCATATTTTCCTTTGTATATATATTTTTTGTTTTGATTTCATGGATACTTATTATATGCCCATTCAAATCAAATTTTTAGCCTCTGGTTTTATGTTTCACTTTGGGCATTTACCTTCTTAATTTTATAACTAATTTGACCAATCTAAAACAAATATCATTATGGCACTCCACTTGCTTACCATTGCATATATACCATACTATTTATTTCATTATATTTTCATGATCACATCTATCTCTTTCCCATGAGGATCATACACATCATTATATATTAATCATTTGATATAAATTGCTATGAATCATTTACACATACATTGGGGGAATATCATTATCCTTCTTTTTTACCACATCATTATTTATCACATTTTTTAATATTGTTTGAATCCCTCCCACATCCTCTATTTTTGAATCCATGCTTCTTGTCACTTTTCAAAGCATTTAATTCTAATATTTCAAAAATTGTAAAAAATAAAAATATGAAAAACATTCAAAAAAATCATATATTCTAAAAAAGGAAAAAAAAAATCAAAAAACTTAAAATCAAGGCCTCTAAGAATTTTAAATGTTTCAAGATAAATTATTGTCATATCTAATTTATTTTATGCTAGGTATGTAGCATATTTCAATTTTAAATACATGTTACTTTTCATGAGGTATTTGAGTGTGATACAATACATACTTTTATATGGTTCTTTGATGTTGAGCTTCATTTATTACCCAATATTATTGTTAAGTTGGGGACATATATTAATTCTTTGTAATCACGTCAACAATGTGTATCTATTATGAAAATACTTCTTATTAACACTGACACTACATGATAAGACATGCTTTTCTTTATTATTATGTGTCATCATTGGCCTTGTGTGTGAAATATACACATATTTTTATGTTTATGTCATCATTAAGATGATTTTTTTGTGTCCATTGTCCTTGTGTGCTAATATGACATTCACATGTCCCTTGTTTGAAGCCTTTGGGATTTATGTGTGATGTATTATGTGAATTATGGGGCATTGTTTAACATTGGTTACTGGTTCATTACTTATTAATATAGTAAAATTATTCATATCATGTATTAATTATATATATTATTATTAATTTATTGCCATGATTAATATCATACACATCACATTTATGCACTTTAATATTATGTTTCATATATAATTCAATGTTATATTCAATATTATGATGCAATGCCATGTAAATGATTCAAACATTACTATGTGATTCTATCTTTCACATATGCTTTATTTTGGGATAAGTAACTTATATAATATGTCTCTCATCTCAAAATTGTGGCATTACAATGGGATTTTCTTGATAAATTAAAGTTTTCATGAAAAAATTTAATATTTATGGCACTATATAGTTTTTAGAATTACAACATGATTTAAAATTTTATGATTATGGTGGCATGTGCACTCATTATTATAGTTAAAGTATAATTTAAAAATAGTTACAAGTTTAAAGTACATTTATTATCAATTTATTAGAGTAAAATGGGAAATATACTCATTCATTTTCAATTTACTACATTACAAATTCAAATCTCTCAAGTTCAAAAGTTACAAAGTTTCAATTAGAATATAGTTTTGTCTGTAATGGTGTAATTCATCTTCATGTTTCAGTTGGACCACATTAGAGTATATTAACACTCAAGATATATGGTCATTATTTTTATATGTAGTGAGCCAAATTTTGTGGTTCCACCCCTTCAATAATTTTATAGAGTACTCTACATAGTCAAGTGAGAGTTGATCATACAATCTTTCCAACTTAAAATATTTCAAAGGATTTAAATTTGAGACTCAATCACTATAAATTACATAGGTTAAAAATTTATCCAAACACCTCAATAAGGGGGCATGCACTTATCCATTTCCAAGTTACAGGGCAATCATATTGCATAATCTTTCAAGTGTATACTTTCCTTGGTCTCTTTTCTAGTTTCAAGTTGCAAACTTCATATTTTAAATTTTAAAATATGAGTAGTAAATAGTATAAATGAAATTATTTCAGGTTTCACATTAATTCATTGATGTATAGGTAAGGGTATAAGTATCCAAATAATCACTATTGGCTCTAGTCCTGACAAAAGATCTCATTCATTTGTTAGGCTTATTCTTTATTACCCTTACATCAATCTAGTTTCACTCTCATTGCTCATTATGATTTATGGTTTCCTTTTTTACTTCCTATTATTTTACAATTATATGAACTTATATAATTTAATTAGTCTTTATCATGACATTTTAATTTTTAATATGACTTAAGGAATTCATTCCTTCATTAGCTTCCTCTCTCTTTTCACTAGCTGCTCAATTAAGCCATCCATCCTTAGGTTTCAAGTACCAATCTTGACATAGGCTCTAAGTACTCGATATATTTTATTGGATGATCTCAAATTATCTTATCATACTTTTATTATCTTCTTACAACTGATTAATCACCTTTAAATGCCTCTTTCCACACAACATACTCACCATGACCCCTCTAGGCTTGTAGCCTTTTTTTGCCATTTATCCTTGGTTAGACCAAACTAGGAGCTATTTTAAATAAAAAATCACCTTTATATTAACCATGTATACTCCTTAAAGTATGTTTCAATCTTTATTATTTTAATCCACTTATAGCTATCATTTCCTTCATTAGCCTCCCCTCAATTAGGCCTAATTAGCCTTTAAGCACACCCTCAGTCTTGGAAACCATATTGTATGACCTCAAATCAAACCAAAACATTATTATTCACTTTAATCATATAAAATTATGTTATATAACAAGTTTTTATAATTTTCCCATGGTTAAAACTTCCCAAAACACCAAAACCCTAATCGAGGGCTTCTCATTCTCTTGCATAAGCCGAGAGCCTAATAAATTCTATAACTTGAGTTACATAATGTTTAAAAGGAAAAAAATACCAATAATAGGTATTTTATAATTTAATTTAACTAATATAATAGTATATATCCCCTATTCCATCCATTATATGTTTAAAACAACCAAAACTCAGTTAATTGTGTGTGTTTTGTTGATCATGCAGGGGTTTTAAATATTCCTTTCACCTTTTCATAGATTATAATCTCACCTAGGTCATTAATAAATGTTAATCCACATTAATATTACATAAAATAACATAAAAAAATAACATTACACTTAACTTTGATCAATTAGACTTCCTTTTGTACTATGCTTGTGTAAAGAATGATATGATTGTATATGATTATGACAAGAGTTCAGGGTCTGTGTCTAATCAGCAAGTCTCAATAATGTTTATAGGTTTTTTTATCTAAAAACATTTAAATATGACAAAAATTTATAAAATTTAACCTGAATAACTCACACCTTTAACTAACACTTTGTCTACTTAGAACTTAACCATGAAAATATGTTTATAGGGTTTTTTTATCTAAAAAAATTTAAATATGACAAAAACTTATAAAATTTAACCTGCATAACTCACCCCTTTAACTAACACTTTGTCTACTTAGCACTTAACCATAAAAATAGGGGTCTCTTTTGACTGTGAAATAGGGTATGGATGGGACAACATAACTTGTTACTCTCTTAATCCTATATATTGGAATCTAATATTAATTTTTAATCCAAACAACCATAATACAATAAATACTTTCAATTACCAAGAATTTCTCAATCATATAGATGGTCTGTGTCTTAAGAACCAAGCAAATCCTTCCATTTCTTAATTGTGACAACAACCTGTAAGTTCTCATGTAATCAATGGACTATATCTATAAATCTATCCATATAAATATATTATATCAGTCATATAGAGGTATTCACACTCTCAAAATATGAAAGGTTGTATGTTATGATGAATTCCACCTTCAAATCTGAAGAAAACTCTCAAATACTTCTCTTTCCTTAGACTGGGATCTATAATTCTTGTTCAAAACTTGAAACTTCACACAAATTACAACACATTCATGGCCTCAAGGACCTTCAAGGGAAATTTATGATTCACAACCATTAAATTTTTTTCAATAACACAAAATTACATAACTAATGCTTTCTTTATTCATTTTATTCATCAAAACTTTACATGTTTGGTTCATTATATGACTCTATCACCATTCTTGAGGAGTCTTGTACCATTTTCCCATTATCAAGTTCTCCTCTCTCTCCTCTTGGATATATCTCTCTCTTTACACCATCCAACTAGACTACCCATCTTTCCAATCCAAATTCAATATTGGTTTTGGTTGGTGGTTACATCAACTTCCTTTTCATAACTAACCCTCAATGTACAAGGGTGATTTTTCACTGATTCAAATTACTTGATTTAGGCACTAAAAATGAAATGAATTAAAAACCCTTTCTCATGACTTTAATGGACCCCTAAAAATGACATTGTTCACCTAAACCTTCCATACATGCATTTGGCCTTTTTAGCCTTAGTTACAATATTTGAATTTTCAAATTCCTTGTTTTGGAGGGAAAACTCCTAGAAGTTATTTAGCACACCTTTATGACTCAAAATTAACTCTAAGAAAAAAAAATTACCTTATAAGTGCCCTCACACACTTTGACACCCAAAATTGACCAACTTTTACCATTATTGGTGACAACACAAATATGAATTTTTCTAGCTTGGTGCTCCTACATTATACTCCCCAGGAGGGAGAAAATTTATGCCTCCAACTTTATTTATTGCCTTGTAATTTATAATTTTAGGGTCTTTCAGGTTCATTTAAATTTTATTATTCCTTCTTGATCCCTTTTCTTTGTTAAACTCTTTCTTGTGCTTTTCTTGGTTTTGTCTAGCCTTCTTATCCATGCATCTTCCACCTCTATGAGGTGTTCCAAATACTGTAGCTCTTTATTTTCTACACGTTCCACCTATTATAAGTCAATTTGAACCCCACCATAATCAAATACAACCATATAGTTCTTATTCTTCTTTCTCATACTTGTGTTATAACTTGCTTTCTCATGAGTCTCACTTGATTCTTGCTTGTTTAGTTATTTTTTCTCCTTGTTCATTCTAGAGTCTCCTTCATTAGGATATAATGGCCTCTAATTCATACCAAAATCTATCATTTTATCCATTATACTTTATCTTTATACATCTAATTCACATTTATCTTCATTTTTATGCCTTTTCTTATGACCTTGCTTATAATGCAAGAGAAGCATATTTTTTCACTCATCCTCAACATAGTAAAACGTTATTTAATACCTTTTTGACTTTCCACATCCATTTATAGCAGATTTAAACTCAGATTTAGTTTTCCTAATTGAATATCTTACCTTGTTTGCATGTTTATACTCCATTTGCTTACTAATTAGCTTTCTTATTTGTGGCCTTATTTTGCACAACTTCTTGTACTACTCTATGCTTCTCCTTATCTATATTTTCCTTGATCTTTGATTTCTATAAGTAATCTTCTTTCATCCCCTTGGATGGATTGAATGTTTTCTAATATCTCCAACTCTTCTTACAACTAGAGTGAATCTAGTTCTTCAAAATCCTCATCAAACCTTGTTCCACTTTATTATTCATTTTATTGTGTACCTTGTTCCTTATCTTGTCCTTGGAATCCCTCATTTGTGAGAATCAAATCAACCTAATTTTGATGCATACCATGATTTTCATGCACTTTATGAGGCTCTTCATCCTCACCTTGCCTAGATACACACTCATTCATCAATACAATTGTTTCCATGTACAAGATGTCTCATTATTGGAGTAAATTTCACACACATCATCATCATAAAAAACATTTGAAAACAAATTTGGAACATTTATCTTTTATGTACTCATCCTATTGCTCAAATGGTTGTAACTTCACTTCTTTGGCTTGGTTTATTTACTTTACCTCTCTTATTTGCTTTATAGGCTTGTACTCTTCCTCAATCTTCATGTTTATTTGGGATATACCTATAATAGGATCCACTTGTGATATTTTCATGATCTTTACCACCCATTTTATGCCTTGTAACTTCTTGGATTTCCACTTGTTTCTCTCTTCATCTCTTTTTTGTTTCATGCCTTGGTCATCTACCATGTCAACTTGGTGTTCTTTGTCATTTGTTCTTAGTTTTCATTTTTGTACTTTTTTTTCCACCTATACTTTTGCCTTGATTGACTTATTTATTTATATTCACCTTTTCCTTTTCAATACCTATTTGTTTCAACCACTTAGGTCAAACATATCTATGCCCTTGTCCTATTCTTGAGGGCTGAAATTTGTCATTATTTCTCCCAATCTTCATATTAGCCTTTTTTTATTCATATGTGCAATGAAAATCAATGCTCAAACACTCATTTACCTCCAAAGATGACTAGTTAAATCTTATGTATTAATTTATGTCTTCATGGATGACCTTTAAGTCTTATTTTCATGTTTATTCTCTTGTTTCAAGTGTTATACTTGGAAATGCATCATAGTATTCTTCTTCAACTTTCTATTCAACATGTAGAATGTCTTCAACTTTCATCACTTTATATTATATAAGATGTTATATTTATTTGTCATCATATTTCCATTTGATGGGTGATGTACTTGGCCTATCCTTCACCAACTTTGAGGCCTTATGCTTGGCCTTCACCAATTCATTATTCATACTTGCATATGTAGACACTAGAATTCTATTAATCCCTTGAGTGATTACCTAGGTTGCATTACCCCTTGACCCTTTCTTATTTAATTACCTAACCTATGTATTTAACCTTTAGGCACATCTAATTAATTTAATTATTTAATTAAACTGGTTAAATCTCCATTGGCCACCTTAACTGGCCACCTTGCCCTATGACCAGTTCTCA
Organism: Torreya grandis; assembly: GCA_037957365.1. NCBI lineage: Eukaryota > Viridiplantae > Streptophyta > Pinopsida > Cupressales > Taxaceae > Torreya > Torreya grandis. Next base: position 867,107 of record JARHVA010006218.1, read on the forward strand.
CTCATTGACTCACCCTAAGACTTGGTCATTATATCCTAACTACCTAAGACCTATTATTCCCCCCCTCATAACTCCTTAACTACCTACCCAGCTCTTGACCTCATGTTATGACCATTTTCTAATGGGAAAACCCATTTTTCAAAGTAAGAAGCGGGCTAAAAGGCTAAATATAGCCTATTTTACCTAGACTTAGGGAACCAACATCAATTATCCCTTGATCAACACCAATGGAATCATCGACATCAGTTACTTAGGCCTACTTATAAATTGGCCATAGGGTTAGAAAATTAGTCATTCACATAGAGCTTTCATTATCAGAGCATTTAACATTACTATCAACATCCAAGCTTATCATCACTCTACACGAATTGTTCTAAACTAGGAATTAACAATCTACAAAGTGTTTTGAGCACCATGGATTGGAAACATAATCTTGGCCTCATCTATTCATTTACTAATTCATCAAGCTTCATCAAATCCATCTATCTATCATAATTGTTCACCTATCCAACCCAACTAAGTACATTTTGATGTTTTTGCATGTTTTAAATAGTAATTTTCTATTAGGTTTACAAATATATTGTTTAACTATTCTTAAAACATGAGATTCCTTTATGGAGTTGTAACACTCCCCCACCTCCATCTCTCTACCTCATCATATTAACATCTACCTTACCCTTCTAGCATCTTACTCACCCCCTCACGACTCCTCATAACCCCTTTACAAGATTATAACTCTATTTCCCTTCCTAGAAAAGCCTTCCATAACCCCACCAATATCATTTCCCAAATCGATATCAGTTATCCAAAATGATATTAGTGCCTTAAACTAACATCAATCACTTAATCAATGTCATTCACTATGTTTTTATACTAGCAACCCCAAAACCTCCCCAACAAACTCACCAAAACACAACGCCATTGCCCAACCTGCATTGCATTTGTTCACTAACACATTTAGACATGCAACATGGTAAACATTATTCTCTCTCTCTTTTCATTTATGTTTATTTTAAGATTGTATTTATATATAGCAAATTGTCATCCCTATGGAAGTGTTATGTTTCCTAGAACAAGTGTGTAGCTTGGTAGCTTGCACATATCTCTACTAAAAATAATTTTGTTTAGTTTTTTATTATATATAGGTGTCTTACTCTATATATAAAGGGGATTTCTCACAATGTCTGGGATGGTGCTCATCATTCCAAGTACTTAATCACTTATCCCTAACATTCATACTTTTGTTTCTTCCTTTTAGAATAGATAGCAAAAATTGATAGAAACATTTCGGCACCCTTAGTGGGACACTAGAGTTTATTTTGGGTTCATTTTTTACTATTAAGAAAATTAAATTCATATAGGTGCATCAATAGTGATGTTTTCATAATTTCATTCTCTCTTTTTATTTTCCATAAAATCAATATACCACACCTTTCATTTTCAGCTTAAGGGAATGAACTTAACTTTCTCTTCTCTCTCACCTCTTCTTATATTACCTCTAAACAAGATCATACTCTTTTTGAAAATTTAAAAAGAACCTTATTTTTACTTACCTTATTGCATGTGAATTAAAGTAGTGAAAGTCATACTCTTTCCCTTTCCTCATTTTTTACATCTAAAAAAAACACTTTAGCTTTTGGGTTTAAAACTTACTGCATCATTGGTCAGCTTGTTGAATATTAGTCACACATAGAACTTATTATATGGTTAATGAATTATATCACACTTTATCACACACCTCCAAACCACATGTCAACTTACACATTTCAAACTTGCCCCAAATCCTCAAGTGGGATTTACCTAGATTTCATCACTAGGTAAATAAAGCTAGTTTGATGTTCTAGCTGGACTAAATCATAAGTCACAAATTTGGTCCTCCCATACCTAACAATATATTGAGGACTCCCTAGCCAAAACTCCTAAAACCATCTCTAGAAATCTTCTAGGACCTTTGTTATCTAACTCCCTCTTCACATAATCTGGTTAAGGCATAAGCACCAAGAGTCTAAAAATAATTCTTAAGAATTAACATTAATTGGTTGTATGATATTTTATACCTTTTTATTGCTTATTGTACTTTTGAGTTGGTAAGTAAATTTTGTATCAAAATCCAAGACTTCTTAGCCCTTTAGAATTCTTAACCTCTAGCTTCAGTCCCCCTGAGTGTTCTTTATTGGCACACAGGTCTGTTGCATTCATTGTTATATTTGGATCTCATGTCTAGGTTAGTTAGATAGTGAATTTTTTGCCTTTTTGGGTTATATAGTAATATACCTTGGTTAGGCTACTGATGTTGGTATCCATCCTACATACTAACCTTAGTTAGGCAATTGATATCAGTCTCTATGGATTTCTCTAATTTTTAGTCTACCTCAAATAACAAGCTAAAATCACCTACCTATTTTAATTAAACTTAGGTTTTTCTAAATTTTCATCACATATACAGGGTTTGATAAAAAAATTCCCTTTTACATGGTCTTGACATGAAATCAAGTGAAGCTTCTCATTGATCATCCAAGTTGACAACCTCTTCCATCTTTGTCTCCACTTTCTAGTTCTTCCATGGAGCATGATCCTAGTGTGGAAGGTTTCCCTAGCTATGTCAGTCCTAGTCAGCCACCCATCATGCCTGAGGGTGATTAAGATTTCACTCAATTCCTTGATCATAACACTAAAGCCCTCCAACATTGCCTTATCATGAGTTAGACACATAACTCTTTTAGTGATCTAATTTATGGTATGCCCACTTCCTTAATGGAGATAATATTAGTTGTTTCCACCATTCCTCCTATGGCTACTCAAACCACCACTTTGACAAGTAACCTAATCATATCCAATGATCAGAGTTTGGCTCATCCAACCACGTAGTCAAACCCAAATTACATTGGGGTTTTCTTAACCACATAACCATAAGCCAATCAACTTATTCAGACCCCATTTCAAAACTTAGTTGTGTCAATCTTGGATACTCTTACACTGATTAATATAAGAGTAACCACCCATCCTTTATCTAGTGTCGCCATAACCCAACCCAAGATGGCAATGCCTAGCCAAGGTTTTGTTTTAAATATTATGAGACAAGCCACTTTCTCCTTGGTCCCTTAACCTATGATTCATTACCCATATGTTGTGTCTACCCAAACACAACAACCTATGTCATACACTACTTTGGGATCTCTTTAGGTCCCCTATATCTTGGGGAGTACATCTCAAACCAATACCCCTATGTATCTAATCAAGATGTTGATGGATAAGATGGCTAGCTTAGAAACATCTATTTTGGGTTTAAATAACATTATTTCATATGATCAAATATGCAATGAACCCATCCATTCTTTAGTACCTCTCCATCCTTATCCTAATTAGTGGGAGATTCCTAGGTTCACTCACTTTTAAAGCAAGGAAGATCCATAGTAACACTTACGAGCATTTAGACATTGTTGTTATGTCATAGGACATGATGATGCATTATTTCTTTGTACTTTTCCCATGTACCTTGTGGGTATTAATCTATATTGGTATAGATCCATTACCTAACACTCCTTATTCTCCTTCACCCATCTTTCTAAAATATTTTTAGATCATTTCTTGATCAATATCTCTAAAAAGGTCTTAATCATAGACCTTTACTCTATTTAACAATTTGAGGATGAGTCTATAGTTGATTTTGTTGCTCATTAGAGAGGTATCATTAATCAACTCTCCTTCTCATTAGCCCAGCTTGAGCTCATTGAAATATTTTCAAGAGTGTGCACCAAGCACATCTCCTTGACCCTCTAAGTTCAAACCTTTTGCACATTTGATGAAGGCTTCAAAATGGCATGAAAGATTGAGATTTAGGTAGTAGATGAAGACTAAGTCAAGTTGTGAAATAAAAACATAAATTCTAAGCTTAGTGATTCCTCTTCCTCTAAACCCTCCTCTTCCAACCAAAATTCTAAAGGCTTAACGAATGTAGTAGTCATTAATTTAGCATCTTTCACAAAGATAGATCAATCCTAACCTTTAACTTCTCAAAACCTAATAAAGTAATTCTAGCAATGATATAAACATAGAGAGTACACTCTAATTAGGGAGTCATATTCCTCCATGTTCATTAAGCTACTAAGGCAAGGATATATTACCCTTCCTTAGGTCAAACCTCCCATACAATTTGACATATTCTATCTTATACCCACTTAGTACAAGGAGGACTAGTTTTTTGTCTATCATCAAGTGAAAGGTCATGATGCTAACAACTATAAGACCCATAAGAACATTGTTCAAGACATTATCAATAAGGGTGATATAGTTTTGGATAACCCTAATGCATTAGCTAACCAGAATGTGTATGTATTTAATAAGCCATTTCCTAAGCACTTCTCTTCTTAGAATAATGTTCAGGTAATGACTGAGCATACACATGACCATAACATCCATACTATTGATGTGGTCTTTGCCTTGATGTTGGTCTAGACTGCTCTACCTTATCTGCCTTAAATAAAGGATCCAACCATACCTATCGCACTACCTCAAGTAGAGGAACTTATTTTGCCTCTTCTACTTCCATGAGAAGAGGGCCTCCTCTGGCTATCCTTCTTTCATGTGAAAATCATGTTGTGCCTATTCCCCTCATGCACATTTTTTCTATTCGTCTACCTCCTAAAGAACATATGTTATCCACTTCTTGACCATATGTTGAGGGGGATATCATACCTTTGCTCTTCCCCCTCAAGGATCCTTCTTGCTTGCTTCTCCTCCATTAATGGATGGTAGTGCCCCATCTACTCCTCTTTCATGTATAGAGGAGCCTATTTCATCTGATCCCATAATAATCAAAGGATCAATTACACCTACTCATTTTGATCCTATTTTACCACTTCTTTTACCCATGGAAGAGCACACCTTATCAATCCCTCATCTCCATGTTGAGGGGGGCATTATCTCAATGCTCTATCTTCTTATGGAGCCAACTTAGCTAGTCCCTCCCCTACCATCATAGGATTATATATATTATCCTACCTTGATTGAGGATGATCTCATTATGGTTCTCACCCATATTTGGTCTGAGGTGGCTGCCATGAACAATGTCCCTCTTTAACAATCACCTAGGTCTTCTATGGAAGTGAAGATAAGGCTTATGCCAACATTATCCAAACATTTCTCATGATTGGTAAGAAATATCAATTTTTTGACTCTAAGAAGTTGGATCATGTAGCATTTTGGGATCAACCCAAAGCTCCTTTCCCTACACAATAAAGTTTATCCACATCTTCTAACCCTTTTACAGCTATTTACCCCAAGGTGTTTGACAAGGCTCAAGCTCTTTCTCCACTAAAGGAGGCTCAAACCCCAATGTTATAACCTTCACCATCTTAAGCATCTACCACACTAAATAAAATTAGATCTTTAGGCATTCACCTAGTGTCCCATATAACTCATCCACAAGTAAGGTTAGATTTGAACCCTCCTATGCCTAGGATGAATGTCAAGCTTCTTAAGCCTCATTAACCCATTGCACCATCAACTTTGCCTTCAATCTTGGGGCCACACCCCTTGAATTTGGTTAAATCACCCTACACCTTGGGGAACCAAAAGGCAAATTTATCAGCAATCTTACTTCTACCTGATGGTGGTCCCTCAACCTCTAACATCTTGACACTTATCACTAGAAAGGTGTCAATGAAAGTTGTGGTCATTCCTTCACCCAAAAAGGCACCATGTAAAACCCCTCCAACACCTCCTAAACAAAAGGTGTTAACCCTAGTTATAACAAAAAGTGTAAGCCCATTTGAAGGCTCTCATGCCTCTCTTCTATGCTAGGTATTGCAATCATCTTGCATAAACCTTCCCTTGATTAATCCTTATCAGCCTCTCAAACCATAACCTTCTTGGTTTGATGACACGTAGGTTTGTTTATATCATCAATTACCTAGACATGATATAGAGAGATATAAAGATCTCACAACTATCATCTAGCAACGCTTTGGTATAGACACTCTTTTCAAGGAGTGCCTCATAAATTTCCATGTCACTCTGAAAGTTTCACCTGTGACTTTTCAGGCTTCCTCACTTAAACTTGAGCCTAAGGATGCATACAAGAGTCCTTCACCATCTTCATCACCTATATTCTAGATTAACTTGATTTGTGTGGCCACTCGGTCATAGACTCAAAAGGATAAAGGTAAATAAAAGGTTACAACACCTTGGGTTCATATATTTTTGAAGGATGCTCCCCCTAAAAAACCCAAGATTTTTATCTTGGGTACCATGCAACTAATATGTTTAGAAGTGGGTTAATATTCCATGATCAAAAAACTACACCAAAAACCTATGAATATGTCCCTATATGAGCTAATCCAAAGCTCATCTCATCATCTTTAGGCCTTGATTAAGGCCCTTAAAGTAGTTGAGGTTCAACTTGATGATCCCCAACCTTTCTCAGCTTTTGTAAGCTCCCTTAATACTGTATCCCTAGTTTAATTTAGTAATTCTAAGATTCCCTCTCATCACCCTAATGACCATGACCTTACTATTTTCATCATATCATATATCAACTAGACTCATGTCAAGAGAGTCATGGTTGATGTCAGTGCCAGTATTAACATCATCTCTATGAATGCCTATAAGTAATTAGAGCTACCTTATCACTATTGTCATAATTATATGTAGTTATTAACTCCTTCAATGATACCATAGCCACCCTAGTAGGTATGGTCATGCTTCATATTCATGTTGGTCGTCATGCTATTCCAAATCTCTTCTACATTGTTGAGGGAGAGTTCTAATACATCTTGATTGAACACCCATAAATATGATTCATGACTTATGTGCCCTTGACTTTACACCATTATCTTAAATTCAAGTATGAGGGTTAGGTGCATGTTATCCCAACCAATCCTCCTCTTTTTAAGATGTGAAACATGACTTATAGGACTAATGATGTCCTTATACCATTAAAAACATCTCCTCCTCCTCTTGCTTTTAAGGCTTTAACAATCTCAAAGATAATCATGACTTCGATTATTAAGAAAGATACCATAGAATATGCCATCAATCACCTCACTCTCAATGAATATCATCTCATCACATTAGATATGTTCTATACTCCACAAGATGGTCATACTATATGGTGTTCCCAATCTTTTCATGAATCTTACATATGGGGGGATTAATAGTTCTCCCACCATGGGAAATCCTCTCCATTCTAATCAACTATTCACATGTGACTTATCCTTCCTAGGAAAACCTATATTTATTAACACTTATCTATATAGGTGTGCCTAGAAAGGGTTTCATCTAGGCTGGTATGAGTAAGAAGCTCATACACCCGTCAAGTACCCCACTAAAAAAACCATTAAGAATGAAAAGAAGTGGTATGGTATGGGTTTCAAAGAACCATCCAATCTTTCTAAAGTTCCCCATATTATGATAATTGAGGAGACTTTGCCTCCTTCTCTGCCTTCACCTATCCCCCCACCTTCTCCCATGGATTTAGATGTATCCATCCCTCCTAGTTTTTTTTGTGAACATTGTTCACTTGGGACCCTTAACCTATTAATGTGATGGGGAAAAAAGGTCCCTTCCCATCCTTCATCTTGACATGACTGATGATGACTCTTTGACAATCAACACAGTCTAATGTTAGGATGACAACTCCATTTTTACCTACATGGGAGATGAAGGTTCCTATATTCAAAATTCATTCCCCTCTAAGACAAAAAATATGCTAAATAAATCAACTAGATATATCAATTTTTAGTCTCCAAATAACCCTCACATTCTTAAAGTTGGTCAATCCTTAGGTTCTATTAAACAAAAGGATTATGCCACTTTCCTTAACAATCATAGTAAATATCTTTCTTGGTCATACAATGATATGCCTAACATAGACCCCATGATCATAACCCATAACATTGTCAAAAATAGAGAAGCTAAACCTGTTCATCAAAAGCTTCGCAAGATGCATCTTCGCATTGCCCTTCTCATCAAATAGAAGATTCAATTCCTCTTTTACATTAACTATATTCCACCTATTGATTACCCACAATGGGTCTCTAACATCATCCCCATCACCAAACCCAGAGGGGGACTTCATCTTTACACTAATTTTCATGATCTAAACCTTATATGCCAAAAATATGATTTCCCTCTACCTAACATAAACCAACTGGTGGATATTATGGCTAGCCATGAGATGCTTTCTCTCATGGATGGATTCTCTAGTTATAATCAAATCTTGATTTCTCTTGAAGACAAACATAAAACCACTTTCACTACCCCATGGGGAACTTTTTATCATCTTGTTATGCTCTTTGGATTCAAAAATGCTAGGGCTACTTACCAACGTGTGATGACCACATTTTCTATGACCTCATTCACACCATCATGGAAGACTATGTGAATGATTTGATCAAAAAACATAAGTGTTTTCAAGACCATTTGGTGAATCTTAAGATCATCTTCAAGCATCTTCTACATTACAATGTTCATCTTAACCCAAAGAAGTGCATCTTTAGGGTCCTCTTTGGTAAGCTATTAGGCTTTATTGTTTCTCTCCACAACATTAAGGTTGGTCCTACTAAGGTTTGAGCCATTCTAGAAATTCCTCCACCCAAAAACCTCAAGTAGATTTGTAGTTTGTAAGGAAAATTGTAGTCTATTCATAATTTTATCTCTCAATTATTAGATAGATGTCAACCATTTCATCACCTTATTAAAAAGAATGTGTTCTTTAAGTAGAGTGAGGAATGTCAAAAAGCATTAGATTCCATCAAAGGTTATCTTTTCACCCCACCAGTCCTCATTCCACCTAAGAAGGATCAAAGTTTTTATCTCTATATTTTGGCAATAGATCACTCTATCAATGTTATGATTATGCATAGGGATGACAACCACAAGGAGAAAGTTGTCTACTAAATAAGTTAAACACTTACAAACTCTAAAACTTGATACACTAATGCCAAAAAACTTTGTCTCACTTTAGTCCTGATTGCTTATAATCTTTGACACTATTTCCTTAATCATAAGACCATGTCATCACCAATACTAATCCCCTCAAATATATGCACTCCAAGACCTATCAAAACTAGTGCATGGCTCATTCACTTATGCTTTTCACTGAGTTTGATTTGGAGTTCATTCATCAAAAATAAATCAAGGGGAAAATGATTTCCAACCAGTTGGTTGATGCTCCTCTTCCTAACATGCAACCTTCTAACATCAAATTTCCTAACAAATCCATCACCACACTCTCCATTGAGGATACCACCTATCAAATGATGTTATTATTTTATGGGTCCAATGTCAAACTAGAAGGGGTGCAGGGTTTATCCTTATTCCTCTCAATGTTGAACCCATGCCCTTATCCTTTAAACTATATTTTTAGTGCTCCAATAACATGAAAAAATATGAGGCCTTGGTTCTCAGGCTTCAGATAACCCTTTTCTTGGTGTTCAAGTACATCCACATCTATAGAGACTCCCAACTTGTTTTAAATTAAGTCAATATCTCTTATTAGTGTAAGAACAACATCCTAAAATGGTAAAAACACTATGTAGACACACTATTGGCCTCTTTTGACCATTATCTCTTGCAAACAATTCCCTGTTCCTCATTTGACAAATAATTTTGTTGATTCCATGGCCTCTCTTTCCTCACACATACCCTCTTCATCATATTCTTAAAATATTTACATTATCATCCATCATCTAACATTTCCCTCTTAAATTTTAAAAAACATCCTTTTTTTTGGTAATGTAGACACCAATCCTCATGATGTCTAGTACAAAAAGTTAGTGGACTATCTCCCTTACGAAGTTATCCCCTCCAATATATCTAGCAATGGGTGGCATTATTTTGTCAAAAGCACTATTTATTACACTATGTTGGGGGCTCTTATCCATAAGAGAGGCTTTGATGGCCTCCTTCTTCACTATCTAACTAGTGTTAAAGTCCCTTATGTCATCAAAGAAGTACATGATGGAATTTGTGGTGGACACTTCAGTGAGAATGTGATTGATAAATACATTATTTGACTTGAATAGTATTGGCCAACCCTTAACCAAGATTATTGTGATTATGTTTGGCATTATGTCAAATGCCAATAGCACATGAATCTTCTTCATGTACCAAGTCACACTTTGCAAGTGGCTCAAGATTTTTGGCCCTTCTCTCAATGGGGTTTAGATCTTATCAATGAGATTAACCCACATTCATCTCTCCATCATCACTCTATCATCACCACAATAGAATATTTCACTAAGTGGGTAGAAGTAATTCCCCTTGTCTCCACAAAAGTCAACAAAAGTATCAACGTTATCAATGATCACATTATTTGTTGTTATGGTATTTTTTATAAGATCATTACAAATAATGGTAAATAATTCAAAAATAAATCTATCTAGAGGATCTACGACACCTTTGGAATCAAGCTAAGCTTCTCATCTCCATATCATCCATAAGTAAATGGGCAAGCTAAAGCTTCTAATAAATCTCTGACCAAAATTCTCATGAAATTAGTTAGTGACTTTGATAGGGATTGACACATGCATATTCCCTTCTCTCTATGGGCCTATCACACTAACATTTAAACCCCTATGAGTACTACACCTTTTTATTTGGTTTGTGGTACTAAGGCAATCCTACCTCTTGAAGTCCAGATTCCTTCTCTTCACATATCCTTAAAATATATCCTCTCTAATGAAAAATTTCACTAAGAATGCTTGGCCCAACTTGAGTTTCTCCATGAGCACCAATTTGCATCTCTAAACCATCTTTAAATCTATCAAGAGTGCATCATACATGCTAATAACAAGCATATAAAAGAGTGAGATTTCAATATCTAAGATCTCATCTTGAAGGAGAATCAACATGTGACTAACATCAAGAAAATCAAAAAGGTCAAGTTTGATCCTAACTGGCTTGGACCATATATCATAACTCAAAAATATGGATCAGGGGTTTATCCCTTATCCTCTCTCAAAGGAAAGTTAGAACCTAAGCCTTTAAATGCGTTACATTTATGACCATTCTTTTGCTAATAAAGTGTCACATCGCTTTGTGTCTAACTTGAGATCGTCCCTTGAGAAAAACTTCTTCTATTTTACACACCTTCCTTTCACCCTTTTCCCTCTCATACTTTTGTTAATCTTTGAAGCATGGTGGTTTCATCCTAATAAAGGGACACCCCTAAGCCTTTATATCCATGTCCATGAATAAAGTCCAAAAAAAGAAAAAACTTGGGATATAAAGCAAATTCATTATCTCTTGGGTCACTATAATAAAAGTGTAGACTATTCCCTTGAAATACAGTTGCATAACATATTACTACTACAATAAATAGACTGATCCTTTTAAAGGGTAGTTATGAAAATACCAAATAAATATATAAAACATAGACCACTCCCTTGAAGGATGGCTATGTTAACTTTGTTATAACAATCATGTACTTTGAGGATGCCTATATCGATTAGCTTCACATGACCTAAAAAATGAATCAAAAATTCCATACATAGACTTCCCACATTGATCAGTAAAAAAAAAGACTTATGTCATAGAATTGCCTATGAAAGGTCTCAAGTTACCTACAAAAAGGGCATATCATCCCACTATAAGGTTTTCATTTCTCATTTACCTCTTTTCTCATAATACCCTATTCCCCTATCTCTATTACTTATTAAATGCAAACAATGGACTTTGAGCTTGCTTACCATGAAGTGAACCAATTGCTTATCCAATGAAAATATGGTTGATAGTGTAGTGCATGAAAAGGGATTATGTTTGTATTCCTTCCCATACTACCTTATGGTACTCGTCAATGAAAGAGCACCGTGATTTTCATTCTAACTATCTTGTTCACCTATCGATTTCTCCTTTTAGACATTGTGTCTTAAGGAGAAAACATGCTTGTTTTTAATTCTTTCATATAAGTTTTTGATCACTAAAATTAAAAAATATATGCTTGGTATCAACCAAATTTATTATCATAAGAAAACATCATAGTAATTGTTTATTATATTAACCTAACCATACTCACAATCTATATTCAATAGTTCATTTAATACAAATGCAAATTTGTGTTATATGATTTATAATTAATAGTTTCATCAATAGTTTCTATGAATACCAATACACATGGAAGTTATATCAACATCATTCATTTTAAAGCATACACCATCTCACATATGGAAAATGCTAAAATGGAAAACCAACATAGTACATTTTATGCATACACCATCACATATATGGAAAAATGCTAAGATGTGTCTCAACATTCAATTGTGAATGTACCATCACAAACATGGTAAATGCTCTAATAACCTAATAACATGTTAGTATCATCATAACCATAACTATAACATTTAACATCTCACATCATAATAGCATGGCATCAATAAAAAACATCTATAATACCATCATCATATAAATAAAAAACATGTCATAACAATGGTACCATCTAATATATGTTGAATATCAAAGTATACATCAATGTTGCATCAGTATATATATATATATATATATATATATATCATAAAAATATACAAAACTAGTTGACTAATCTTACCATGGAGGTGGTCATAACCTTGAAATGTCACAAATTTCTTCAGCCTATATGTGGTACTGAGATCTCAATTTGTGATATGGGTAGTCATCCACATTTTACTAGATAGTCAACATACCTAGAGATCTTTAGATGCACCCTAAGGGCTTGTGTATAATAATCAATCTCTATAAGAGAAGTGTTGTATCTCTTAATTAACACTATCTATATAGGCCTCATACTCCCTACTACAAGTGCCTATGGTGTCTGTGGTGGTCCCATCATGCTAATAGTAGGTGCTTATGGTGCTTATGGTGCCTATGGTAACTATGGTGGTGGAGGAGTTACAACTACCTGTCTAACCCTCAGGGCATCTCTCTCTACTATCATGGAAATCAACTGTGCATATATCCCTATCACTTGATGACCTAGAGTCAACACTTGTGACTACACTACCACTAGTTGTGTTTATAGGGTTGAATCCTACCCTAAAACTACTATCAACTTCCCCTATAACACCATCACCTATCTTTGTAGAACCTATATCTATGCTTGTGTTGCATCCCTAGCCTATATTGTAACATCTCTCTCTTTGACAATGGATTTCATATCAATGGGTTGTCTCCATGGGATCATAGCATATTGTCCTACCCACCAAGCTCTATATTCCATTTTACAACCTACATCATCAACTCTTCTAGCTAGGATCTCCTCAAAGTCAGGCCCCTCTATCTCTTGTGGTAGTGGTAGGTGTAGCTCTATGTCATCCCTCTTATACCATGACATGTCAATAGGTACTCCCTGCATAAACCCATGTTGGCACTTGATGTGTTCTACTAGTATCCTCTCCAACTCCTTGGATCTCCTACCATGCACCCACCTCATGCTCTAAGTGACTCTTAGCTTTATCCTCTACTACAAAAAAAATAAGTCTTATATATGGTCTCCATATGATATCCACTACTATCAAGGATTCTATCATCCTCCTGTAGTACTCAAAATATTTGAACACACCATCTATCCATGCATGGGCCATGGACTCTCTCTAATGTCTAAAGTCCACTCTATAGCCTATAATGATCATAAAAGAGAGGCCTAATGGTCAAGTCACTATGATATGCTCATAGGCCCAATAGTGTAAAAGGTGACCCATGTAGAGGTTGTACCACCCTTGTAATCTAATCCCTCATAGCTCTCTATATAACTATATGAGGAATGTGGTACCCCAAGAAAACACCATCTTTTGCTCTAGCATGTCAACAATTATACCTATCAAATCCACTATAAATCTACTACCATCTATGTTTTTTAATGTATAAATAGTCACTCCAATCATGAGCATGACTATGAGTCTATGTTCATCATCATCATCCTCATATAGGGGCTCATATGTGAAACTGACAGAGTGGTACTTTATATCCCTAACATGCTCTTTGAATAATGTGCCCATGATCACATCATGTTTATCTCAATTGAATTCATATAAGTTAGCACCATGGATCATTAGCCTTAATATCTAATATACATCTTCTGGTACAACTATCATCTCTCTTATGGGAAGATGGAAGCTGTTGGTGGCTAGATCCCACTATATCAATGCCACCATCAAGTTCACATCCCTCATAACTTGACTGTATCTCTTAAATCCTCTTAGGAAAACTATAGTGATATGCTTCCACTCACTAGGAGTCATGTCTACTCATATCCTTGATAGAATATTTGGGAGTCAATCCCAAAGTATGAGCTCTTGTCTCACCTACAACCATAAACACACACATCATTAAAACTAGGAACTATTCATCTCAAATAACCCTCCCTCTAACCTAGTTTCCCCTTTGGGAGAACTACATTGGCTTAAGACCCTTCATGGGGTTATGCACATATCACTCAAATGACATAGGGTCTTCTGAGATTAGCTTGACCATTTTCACCTAGTGACTAACACCTAACTAGTTTCTTTTATGAACCCAACCTTTTCTTGCACTATGAATGATCATCAAACCTTTAGTGCCCAACTTATGGTGCTTAGGATCTAACCTTTAATCCCTAGGTTGCCTTATTCCCTCCTAAATGACCCTCTCTAACCCCTATTTGATTCTACAAAGATAAATATTAGTCCTTACTTGATCAATGTCAGTCCCCTAGACTAGGCCTAGTCCTATGTGGATCAACCGACATTGGCTAAAGCCACTGACATCAAAAATTGGTTTTTCCCTAGGATCAAACTATCAAAATCCCCCATACCCCTTTTCTACCATACAACTAGCCTTATCCCTCCTCAACCTATCAAAATTTCCCCAATTCCACTTTATAACCTATAGCTACTCTTTTCCCCCCTCTTCCCTCCCCTTTTTAACCCCTATTTCAAAAAATTACAAAATCATATTTACATTGCAAATTGGGTGTATAGTGGTCCTTCCTCATCCACTTGGTGATGGTAGGCTGGGATGGTAAGAGCTAGGGTAACTACTCTAGATATGAGTTATCTAGGTGTAGGTGTAGCCATCTCAGTATCAAATCCACCCATGTGGTCCAATAGTGTCTTGCAAGAGCTGACCTCTCTCCACTCACTCTCAAGCACTCTAGAACTCCTTTCCACCACTCAAACCTCACCACCTAGCTCACACATGACAAGAAAGAAAATTTTTTACACACCAAACTCTAGATCTTAGTATTGGTAATCAAAAATGATAAATGAGCTTTAGGGGGCCACCAAACCTTTTTTTCAAGTTTGGTCAACTGTTGATATCAACATTTTTATGCCCTAGGCCATCGATGTTGGCCAATATCCACTGACATTAGTTAGATAGATGATGATGGTTATGTCACTAACATCAACAACCTCCCTAATATCAGTCATATTATTATAGGGAAACCAATTTCCAACCTTCCCTACCTATAAATTTTATCTTAACTAAGAGCATGTGACCCTTTCATAGTCTAAAATAGACTATATTAAGGGAAATTAAAGATCATGCATATCTCTCAATCATGATAGCTAATTGTGGGGTTCACTGACATATCTGCCAACCATGATGAATGACTTAGAGATCACATATATCTCCCCAAATAGACACACCATTTGTGATGACATTGTTGTTGTCACTAATCTAACTAGCACTATGCTTGCTTTGAAGATAGATTTTTCATAGGCATTACAGATCATGACCCTGACTAATCCCTATTACCTATGACTATTTTGTGTCTTCCAAGAGCACTTCCATTTTTGGATACTTGAGACACATCGACCATTGAAGATGTACCTTTGATGGTTTTAACTTGACCAACTATCACTTATATATGTTATAGACTAGTTATTTCTATCTTAGTCCTCCTAACCTGTTGACCATTTGACCAACTTTGGTAGGAAGTAGTGTGTGTGCATGTCATGTTATCATCACATTTCCACTTCCCACCTAACTTTACCCACCTATCTTCTTTCAAAATGATCACTGATTATGTTTTTACCACCATCATTCCCTATTTTGAGGGGGTAATACCCCATCCCATCCTTGGGGTAGCAAACCTTTATTTTTGTCTCATAACTTATGCATAAAAGTTATAAGACAAAAGGGGCAAATGTAGAGACTAAAATTTTGCTAATCCTTTAAGTGATTACCTAGGTCACATTATCCCATGACTCCTTTCTTATTTAATTCCCTAATCTATATCTTTACCCTTTAGGCATATCTAATTAATTTAATTGTTTAATTAAATTGGTTAAATATCCTTTGGCCACCTCACTTGGCCACCTTGCCCTATGACTAGTTCTCACTCTCTGACTCACCCTAGGACTTGGTCATTTTATCTTAACCACCTAAGACATATTCTACCCACCTCATAACTCCTTAACTACTTAACCACCTCTTGACCTCATGTTATGACCATTTTCCAATGGGAAAACCCATTTTTTGAATTAAGAAGTAGGCTAAAAGGCTAAATATAGCCTATTTTACCTAGTCTTAGGGAACCAACATCGGTTACCCCTCTACTAATGTCGGTGGGTTTGATGGAATTGATTACTTAGGCCTACTTCCAAATTGGCCCTAGGGTTAGAAAACCATTCATTTTCATAGAGATTTTGTTATTAGAGCATTCTATCATCACTATCAACATCCAAGTGTACCATCACTCTACACAAATTATTCCTAATCAGGAATTGACAAAATGCATAGTGTTTTGAGCATCATGGATCAAAAACATACACATGGCCTTATCTATTCACACACTTGTTCATAAAGCCTCATAAAATCCATCTATCTACCATAATTATTCACATATCCAACCTAGATAAGTATATTTTAGTGTTTTTTCATGTTTTAAATAGTCATTTTATATTAGTTATACAAA
Source organism: Torreya grandis (assembly GCA_037957365.1). NCBI lineage: Eukaryota > Viridiplantae > Streptophyta > Pinopsida > Cupressales > Taxaceae > Torreya > Torreya grandis. The sequence goes on from JARHVA010006218.1 coordinate 883,977, forward strand.
TATATTGTTTGACTATTCATGAAACCTAATATTCTTTTATGGAGGAGTTGTAACACTCCCCCACCTCCATCTATCTACCTTAGCATATCAACCTCTACCTTACCCTTCTAGAGTCTTACTCACCCCCCACCAACTCCTCACAACCCCTTTACAAGATTACAACTCTATTTCCATTCTTAAAAAATCCTTCCATAACCCCACCAATATCATTGCCCCAATAGATATTGGTTATCAAAACTAATATCAATGATATAAACCAACATTAGTCACTTAAATAACATTGGTCACTATTTTTTTATGTTATTAATCCCAAAAACCTCACCAAAACACAATTCCCCTGCCCAACCTAGATTGCATTTGTTCACTAACACATTTAGACATATAACATGATAAATAGTATTCTCTCTCTCTCTCTCTCTCTCTCTCTCTCTCTCTCTCTCTCTCTCTCTCTCTCTCTCTCTCTCTCTCTCTCTCTCTTCATTTACATTTGTTTTAAAACTCTATTTCTAAATAGCAGATTGTCATCCCTAGGGAAGTGTTACACTTTTTAGAACAAGTGCATAGCTTGGAAATCCGTACATATCTCTGCTAATAACAATTTTGTTTAGTGTTTTCTTATATATAGTTTTCTTCCTCCATAATCAAAGGGGAGTTCTCATAATGTTTGGAATGGTTCACATCATTTTGGGTACTTAATTACTTATCCCTAACATTCATACTTCTATTTCTTCCTTTTAGAATATATAGAAAAAACTAATAGAAATAACATATATAAACTTGAAATCAATGTTATCATATAAAACAAGAGATCATGTGGTCTCCTTGAATGTATTTTGTATAGATACTCTCCATCTCTTTTTCTTGTCTTCATTTTCAAGTGCTTCTCTTAACACTTCTCTCTCCTTATTGTTCTCCTTAATGATAACTCTTTCTCTATATCTATATCTTATTTCTTACTTGGAAACATCTCATATCTCTTTCCTCTTTAGATTTTCTTCTCTTTCTTCTTCTCATCTCTCAAGACACTCATTTTGTTCCTTCACTCTTTCACAAGTGACTCTAGTGGTCACTTCACCTTTCTTCTCACATTCCATCCAATCCATTGGCTTCCTTGTCCTTTCAAGATTTTCACCATGAGATCTATCTTCTCTATACTCTACCCCAATTCTCTTCTAGTGTCTTCCACTTCTCTTTCTGCACCCATTTTCTCTTTTCTTCTTTGATTTCTAAGCCTATCTAAACCTTCCTCTTAGAAATATTGTCAATCTTTCCTCTTAGACATTAATTGGTCCTTTCCTCTTCTTTTATTCCTCTATATAGGGCCTCTTCTTATCCTCAACTCTTTTTTGGAGTCTTCTTTCTTGTCTCTTCTCTCTTGAACTCTAATGCTCTCTCGATATCTTCTTCACTAGTCCTCTCTTGATTAGCTTCTAGCCCTTCTAATGGGAATTTGGGGAATTATACTATTCTCTTTATCAATATAATATACTTTTGTACTGATCTCAATATATTAGACTTGAAACATACTTCTTTTCCCTCAATACCCTGTAAGGTGTCATCTCATGCACATTCCTCATAATATGCTATCTCAAATAAATAGGTTTGAACAACTCAAAATAAAAGAAAACCAAGAGATAACCTATATATAATACTAAATGATTTATATTTAAGGGGATAATTCACCAAACACTAACTATTGGCTCTATTCTTGACAAAATATCTCATGCATTTGTTAGGCTTGTTCTTAATTACCCTTACACCAATCTAGTTTCACTCTCTTTGCTCACTATGCTTGATGGTTTCCTTGCTTAGTACTATTATTTTACACTTATAGTAATATATAAAATTGAATTATTCTTTTCTCATGACATTCTTATTCACACTCTGACTTAGGGCATTCATTCCTTCACTAGCCTCCTTTCTCTTTTCACTAACTTCTCAACTAGGCTATCCATCATTAGGTTTCAAGTACCAATATTGAAATAGGATATAAATAATATATCTATTTACATGGATGATATAAAATTATATTATAATACTTTTATTATCCTCTACCAACTAATCAATCACCCTTAAACACCTCTTTCCACACAACATAATTGCCATGACCCCTCTAGGCTTGTAGCTTTTTTTTGCCATTTCTCCTTGATTTGACCAAATTATGCACTATTTTAAATAATTTATCAAATTTATAGAAAAAATATATCATCCTTTAGGTGTATTTCAAGTTTCAAGTTCTAAATCCACTTATAGTTATCATTTCCTTCATTATCCTCCCCTCGATGAGGCCTAATTAGCCCTTAAGCACACCCTCAGTCTTGGAAACCATATTGTAAGACATTAAATAAAACCAAAAAATTATTATTCACTTTCAAAATATAAATTTATTTTATATAATTTTCCCATATTTAAAACTTCACAAAACACCAAAATCCTAATCTAGGGCTTCTCCTTCTCCTACACAAGTTGTGAGCTAATAGATTATATAACTTGAGTTACATAATGTTTCAAAGGAAAAAATTGAAACTTATTATTGTTGTTTTTTTTTTTTTTTTTAATTTATTTAAAATAATAAAATATTAAATAACCCTTAATCCATCCATTCCATATTTAAAACAACTAAAATTGAGTTAACTATGTGTTCTTTTGTTGACTATGCAAGGGTTTTAAATAGTCCTTTCACCTTTTCACACATTATTATCTCACGTAGGTCATTATGAATATTTACTACACATTAATATTACATAAAATCACCTAAAAAAATAATAAATACACTTAAATTTAATCAATTATACTTCCTTTTGTACTCTACCTATGTAAATAATGATATGATTATTTATGACTATGACAAGAGTTCAAGGATCTGTATCTAATCGGGAAGTGTCAAGAATGTTTCTAGGGTCTTTTTTTATTTATAAAAATATTTAAATATGAAAAAATATAATAAAAATAACCTCCATCACTCACCCGTTTAACTAACACTTTATCTACTTAGCACTTGACCATCCAAACAGGGGTCTCTTTTAATTGTGAAACAGGGTATAGCTGGGACAACATAACTTGTTACTTTATTAAGCCTATATATTTAAATAAATTATTAATTTTTAATCCAAAAAACCATAATAAAATAAATTATTTCATTTACCAATAATTTCTCAATCATGTGGATGGTTTGTGTCTTCAGAACCAAACAACTACTATTTCTTGATTGTGACAATAGTCTATAGGTTTTCATGGAATCGATGGCCTATATCTCTGAATATATCCATTTTCATAGATTATATTAGTCATTTAAAAGTATAAACACTCTCCACATATTCAAGGTTATATTTTATCATGAATTCCACCTTCAAATCTAAAGAAAACTCTCAAATACTTATCTTTCCTTAGACTGGGATCTATAAATCTTGATTTTAAACTGAAACTTCACACAAAGGATAACACATTCATGGAATAAATGGAATTAAATGGAAATGTATGATTCAAAAAAATTTAATTCTATTAAATAACACAAACTTATATAACTAATTCTTTATTTATTCATTTTACTCATCAAAACTTTACATGTTTGGTCCATTATAGGACTCTATCACTATTATTGAGGAGTCTTCTACCATTTTACCATTATCATGTTCTCCTTTATCTCATATTGGAGATATATCTCTCCCTATGCCATCTAACCTAAATAACCACTCTTTACAATCCAACTTCAACATTGGTTTTGGTTGGCGGTTACATCAACTTCTTTTCCATAACTAATCCTCAACGAACAAGGGTGATTTTACATTGATTTAAATGAATTGATTTAGGAAATAAACATGAAATGCATTAAAAATAATTTATCATGAATTGAATGGACCCATAAAACTAAATTTTCACCTAAGCCTTCCATACATGAATTTTGCCTCCTTATCCTTTGTTACAATATTTCAATTTTCAAATTCCTTATTTTGGAGGGAAAACTCCAGTAAGCTATTTAACACACCCTTATGACTCAAAATGGAATATAAGACAAAAAACATGTATCTTATAATGTCCATCACTCAATTTGACACCCAAAATTGACCAACTTTTACCATTTATTGATAATAACACAAATATGATGTTTTCTAGCTTGATGCTCTTACATCAAATATCTTGAATGATCAAGATTCACAATGAAACACAAAGTCTGTATACATAGTTAGTTTCACATCTACTTTAATATAGTAATTTTTTTTGTTAGTATCACAATAATAAATTTCAATAAAACTTAGACACCCAAATTTAATTATTAAGGGCATGGTAATGTTTAATATTGACACCCTTAATTTGTTTGGCCAATTATTTACTATGTTAACTCAAAATCTATATGAGATCATTGAATATTATATAATATTTATTAAAAATAATCATTATATCATTCATAAATTCTTATTCTATTTATAAAATCCTATCAAATCAATTATAGACACCTTTGTCCTTCTAAGATAAGATCATGTTAGGTTAGACAGGGTCACACTATGGCCTTGTCCATTAGTGCATCCATGTCCCCCGCACCACAATGATAAATTTTTTAATTTGAGATTTTTCATCTTACCCCTAATACACTTTTATAAGGTTGGTTATCATAAATATTACAAATATTTCTATATATAAGCACATCAAGGCTTCTCCAAACACATCTATCAATCACACAAAAATTCTACTACACACTAATCAAAAGAACATTATTCTTTCCAAATTTAATTATTCTATATCCTAATAGTCATATGCCAAGTATAAATCAAATTTATTCTAGGTAAATGGCATACATTATCAAACATTTTAATCAATATTATAGATGAATCCATACCATTATACAATCATGGATCACACACTCACCCTATGATGTAGAAATACATCGAACTGAGTCCCATTTGGGACATGTAGGCAACACTCATATTACATGGGTTTTATTACGATAACTTGGTTATTACCCAAACCCTATTCCCAATTTATGTAATTTCATTTCTATTTAAATTCTTGTGTAGAATCTAGATTTTATATTTTTTAGGTCTTATCATGACAAATCAGTACACATAAAAAATCAATAGATCATCAAAGACATGCACACAGACTGAGATCAAAAAATAAGTCACACAATCAACTAAGATGTGGTTATAGTCAATATACAAAGAAACAATGTGTCCATATCCTCTTAATGCATCTTTGTCCTAGCAAAGTTTGGATTCTTATGTTAGGACATGTCATAAATTATAGGTCTTTTCAAGTAGTTTACAATCACAACCATCCCATATATTTAGCATAATATCTATTTGAGGGGTGTTTACATATTTATTGATAAATTTACTATTTTTTAATAATTTGTAATTCTATGTTGACTTTCATATCTATATACTTCATGTATATTAATTTCAATAGTTTATATCTATTAGTTTGATTCATTCAATTCAAAATAGATTAAACAACAATATCAAGTTTAACTTATCTTAACCCTACATGAATTGTGAATACATACATGAATATAATTTTCTATTATCTCACATCCAAATGAATCTTGATGGTCTAGTATTCCCAAGTTTCTATTAATCACCTAAATGAATTCCCATGGTCTATGTCAAACTAGTAATTTATCCTACTCATATTTCTCCACATCATCATATTAGTGTTCCCATCTCTAGGATAATAATTCTATTATTTGAGTATGATATTTCATCTCATGAAAATAAATGATCATATTTAAAATTCAAAACCTATTTCAAAACATACTATATAACATCATTGTTTGAGTATGATATTTCTTATCGTGTAAAGAAATGGTCATATTTCAAATTTAAATCATTCCTACAGGTCAGATCATATGTTTCACATGTTAGTGATAAGATAAATTACCTATTGTCACCAAATATTTCACCTTAGAGATGGTTTTCCAAGCCTACTCTAATATTTTGGAAACATTGGATTCCCTTTAGTCCTATGGGTTTCCTATAGTAGAGTTAAACCTGTAGGTTTAAGGGATTGCTCCCTAGATTGATCCTTGATAGCTTATCACTAACACTACTTGATTGATTATGTGGAAAGAGATACAAAGATACATGAAATTAAACTAATCTAATTTTTTTATATACTATAATGATATCCACTAGACTACCATACAAGTGCACTAAGAGACATGACTCACAATACTAGTCTCAAAATCTTAAATTGCTTTAATATTAGTATTTTAAACATGGAGGTGATATCATTGAACTAATTAGGGTGAGTCAACTAGAGGTCATATTACAGACACTAGGGATACTCCAATACACTTAGATATAGTTGAATACACTTTAATACACTTCATGTGATGTGTTAGAGTGAGAATAACTTGCATCAAATAAGGAAGAGTAAAGATGAAGCATGAATAGATACTAATAACTTGGTCTTTCACTACAAAACAATTCAAACACTTATACAATAATTTTATGATATCAAAATTATATTTCAAATTCAAAATACAATATCAAACTAGTAGGGCTTCTTCATACCAAGTGTGGATTCTTTACAAAATCCAAAATGGCTTGCATTTATAGATCATGTGAGAAAAGAGAGAAGAAATGGATCTCAAGGGTCATAATAACAAGTTTTAAGTGATGAGGACCAATTAAATTATAGTATAATGAATTTTATAATATAACATGAAAGGTATTCTTGGTCAAGTGTGCATAAAGCATAAAAAATCCTTAAACTAGCGTAGAGACCCTTCAATTGCCTTCTTGAAATTACATTCATGATAGAGCATCTCTTGATGCTTGAAACTAAACTAAATAGAGTTGAAACATGTAAAATATATTAGTGAGGTTGGAAAAATGCTATGATAGTCATCAAAAACTTCCCTAACTAATAGCCATTTTTTGGACACTTATATTCACTATCTTCATTCATCCATTAGCCCTGTAGGCTTTATTTTTCACATTTATCATCAAAGTGGCCTTTAGTTTCTAAAAAAAATCCATGTAAGAGGTGTTAGGACACCTTATGAAACTATATTTTCCTTCAACTCCATGAATTATACCTTTAAAATATCCCCAATTGGACTTCTCACCTTCTCACTTGGAAATCACTCTTCATTTTCACTATCTATCAAAGACTACCTAAAATGAATGACTCAAAAAAACCATTTACAAGCCTATATATGGTGATAAATTAATATGGAGAGTGGTAATAAGTTTATACAAACCTTCCCCAATGATTATTAATCCTTAGTTCACTTCTACACCTGTAAAATAATCAAAAACCTATATAAAAAACCATGTTTTGCCTTGTTCATACAAGTAGGGTACATACCAATTAGGTGGGAAAGATAATTTTTGAGTTATTTAAATTTACAAATAAATTTAATGGACAACTAACCCCCTATTAATGCATAGTATTTCTTATTCTCTCCATCGGCTCTTAAACAAGGGTTTAAGAGGATTTTAACATGTTTTGGTTCTTAAGAATGATTCATAAAAACCAGATGTTGAATCTCTAAAAAATTTCCATTTATACCAAGTTTAGTACATAATTAAACCCTCACCAAGTGATTAATATACCATTAAATAATTTTATATAGGTATGAGTGTTTGAATTTGGCCTATCCAACTCTTGAGTGCATTTTAGACACCTCAATTATGGTTTTGGTTCAAAATAAAAAATTGGTGTATTTAATCTAAAAAATAATGGATTAAAACAAACTTATAACTCACCTTGAATACTCCCAAGTTAAATATAATGGTAATATGGTCTTATAAGTGATGGATAGACGCTTGTAGGGCTTAGGTCTAGTTTTAGGCCTAACTATATTCTAGTTGTCCATGACTACCTTGTGTGATTTATAGTGAATTAAAGTGATTATTAATGTTTATAAACCTCTAATTAAAATCTTTACCTCATTAAATGGTGCTACAAGGCTTCCTACCACATTTCCTTATGATCTTCATGCTGAACTTGCAATCTTTGCCTTGACTAGGAGTGCCCTGTATTTGAGATAAAATAGAAAGCATCTCCCCTATATGCATTTACAAAGTGAAGTTATGGAGGTATATAATATGTATTTGTAGTATTTTTCACAAAATTTCTTGGTTACATCACCCATATAGGGTCATTAACCATTCAAATCTTCTAGACTAGCTTTTGGAACAAGTGACTATGCAGGGTTTTTGGACTGATTGTGGGTTGAGAGTTGAAACCCTCTTTAATTTGCCTCTTCTCTTTAATAATCATGTGATATTTTCATCACCACTATTATAGTGTTATTATTCATATTGAATCCATCATACACCTCAAATATCCTTATAATCTACTTCATCAACCTACCTAGGATAGTTTGTCTATTGTAGTAGACTGTAGGTGCATTCACCTTAGGAAAATGAGGTTCTTGTAGATTTATCTCATGGAATAGGTATTGTATCTTCCTTTCTTGATCCTTTTGAGATTTTTTCATAGTTTAACATATTCATATCATTCTTTAGGGCCATACCAACATAAAAAATTCCTACTCTCAATGTACTATCAATCTATAATTAGACTATAGGTGAAATTTTGAGAGAAAAAAGGGGACTCCTGTAGGTGGTGACCTAAGTCAAACCATTATGCCTTAAATCCCTCAATTTATATTTGGGTCACTAGAGTCATCTCTCATTAAAATGTAGGCACCTTGTTTTTAGGATATGTTTTCATGTGTCATATTATGTTGTAAGGCCATTTAGGCTTTAAGAGCTATAGATTTCACTAAATGTCTATAGTAGAAACATACTATAAATGGAAACTTATTTACACTACCTTATCTTGACCAATTAATCAATTTATTTTGTCAAGGCATTGCCCATATGCTTTGGATACATGATGGAAACACTTAATCCTGTCCAAACCTCAAGACATTCTACTATGAGATGACTCCTGATGAGGTATGATTCCCTTTTCAAAAAAATTAAGGTTTTTTGTCCTCAAATATAACTTTCCTAACTATGCACATGGACCTAGGTATATTTGACATCTTGTGACTTCACCACTATCACAATGGTACTTTCAATGCTCTTAGACCTCAATGAGTTTTCAAACAAGTTTAAACATCTTCATTCAATACTCCTTAGACCTCTATTGAAGCTACATGTAAGTGTCATGGTAGACTGTCTATACGTGAAGGCATGATATATGACTATATGTGTTAATATGGTTCTCAAAACCAATCTCCTTGCCATTTAAAGGGATCAAGCTCATTGTTTCCATCTTGCGTGTCTTTTCACCATGTTTAAAACATCCTTATGTCATGAATATGACTGCTCAGGGCTCCTTTACACTTGACTATAGATGACAGTCAAAAAGAAACTTGACTATGTTTATGTATTTGTCTCTTCACTCCATGTAGAATAATCTCAAGACTAAGTCTTCATGGAGAATTGTAATAAAATATGCTCTCAAATATGGAAACCAAACACTCTATCCTTTTTTTGAAGCCATTATAGGGAGGTAAATGTATACACATAATATTTTCAAACTTTTATCACTTACTGATGCTCTTTATCTTATAAGAACCTGTCGAGTCTCAATATCTCTGAGTGCATGCCTTAAGGGGTGTACCAAGAAAGGGGTGGGAAAACCATTGGTGCTTCATAGGATATTTTTCCCTTTTTCCACTTTTAATGTACACACTTTTCTCTTAGAAACCCTATACCTAAGATTATTATTCTCTATTGCACACTCCTCAGTCATTTCCCACCTTTTGTCCCTGTTTTCTTATCTTTAAGCCCCTTATGACTATGTATAGTACTAGGTCAGCTGGGTTGACCCTATACTATTTTGGGTAAAATTTATTTAGGGTCTAGGTCAGCTCTTGGCTGACCTAGCTCATGACCTGGTGAATTTTTGTCTATAACAATACTAGGTTGATTGATTTATAGACATGATGCATTTATGATTGCATATATTTTGGTGAACCTAATGTTAATCTAACCCTTACAAGTTTTATTTCACATTTTTCATTATTATATCATTCTATTTATTATTTTTATATATTTATGATACTAGGTCAACAATGTTAGTATAGTTTCTAACTTCTATGTATAGGTTTAATACATAGTCACAACCAAAATGGATTTATTTTATTTGTGCAAGTCTTCATTAGATATAGGCTACTGGGTTGAATATGTTGACATAGTATAGGTTTTCACTTCCAAACAAGCTACTAGGTTGACCCTATCAACACTGTACACTTACAAACTTCCAAAAATTATACTAGGTCAACATTGTCAGTATAGTAATCTTCATAGGTTTCAACAAATAAGGAACTGTAGAATTACTTTGACCCAGTCGACATAGTTGGCATAATTTTTAAGTACATATCAAAGCACTTTAATAACAATCTAACTTTCCTCTACATCTTCCAACCCACCAAAATTCCTTTCTCTTTCTCTATCATTTTATTATTCATTACAATTCTATTTTTCATAGTTTACAGACTTTAAAACTACACTTATATAAAAAACTTTGACCTAGTTTTATATTCTATCTTCTATCTAAAAGACTAGGTCGACACTATCAACATAGTTATTAATAGACCCTTGTTTCAACACTATAGTAGTGACACTGTCGACTCTATACTATAATATCTACATACACTATCATCTAAATTGACACTATAGTATGTTTCAAAGTTAGAATTGACATTTATATGCTAGTAATTACTTCACACTTTTAGTTTTAATTATTTTCACACTTATAATAGATCACATAGTCTGAATAGGTGGTTTTTAAAAATACCATTTAGTTTCACTATTTTTGTCTTTCATGCACACACTACAAAATCACATAATCTTAAAATGCATTTAAAAAACTATCTACCCAAGGCCTACGTACTTAGATTTAATCACCAAGGGGGAAGCCAACTTGGTTTTTTTGCCAAGTATAAACATATGGTTAATGGTATATATTGTAAAATCACCCAACACCCTTATAACTATAGAATATCAATCCAGTACCATTGCCAACATAGATGCATTTCAGCCTAAGCATCTTGAAACCATCCATAAATTGCTTTCTAGTTTCTTATTTATAGCCAACTTCCTATCACATTTAAAATAATACTCTAATAATCTAATAACATTCAATATGACCACTTATTTAGCATTTAATTTCCATGTTGATTGCTTACTCTTTGCTCGATTGTATGTTGTATTGCAAAAACTTCCATTGGCCAATGTTGTTTCAAGGTTTTATGTTGTGTGCCTCGATTGGATCATCCTCATTAACCCAATTTATTATGTGTTTCCTTTCATTTATTTTTTTCAAAGGTACTTGCAAAAAATTTCTTATTTTAGTACATTTTCATTCTATTCTACATAGTCTCTTATAGAATGTCTATTTCCCCTACATGTAATACTGAGTCGACCCTGTCGACATAGTACTATTTTCTTCCCCTTAAGATATAGTACTGAGTCGACCCTATTGACATAGTACTATTTTCTTCCCCTTAAGATATAGTACTAAGTCAACCCCATCAACTATGTATCCTTTTTTGCCTATTTTATGTCCTAGGTTATAGTACTAGGTCAACCTTGTTGACTTTATATTCTTATTTTCTTAGTTTTTAAAACCTATTTTTAGTACTAGGTTGACCGAGTTGACTCTATACTCTTATCTACCTCTTTGTATTTCCTTTGATTTAGCATCATATTTGCCTTAACAAGTCTTTCTCCTTCATCATGAACTTCCTATTTAAAGACAACATTGAGTTGAATTCAATGGATATGATAATTTTTATCAACCCTCATAGGTTATCCCATAATTATCTTACAGCTCCTAGATGAGAGTAATATTCATATAGCCACTTGTACAAAAAATTATGGGACCCATATTCATTCCTCTTTATTTTTTAATCCTTTATTCTCACTTGAAGATCAACCTGAATTAGAATATACACCTAAAATGTTCTTCTTTATCTCTAAATTTACTCGACATCAAGGAAAGGACCCTTTTACCATTTATCATCTCATGATTAGTGGTCAAGATGAAGATACTCATTCATCTTATCTCACATTCTCACATGGATTTGGGGATACTATATTCTTTGATTTCTAGCCTCTTCCTTCTAATTTAACTCCTCATATAATGACTTCTTCTTTAACTTCCTCTACCTTCATCCTTAGTATCTCATGGTAAGTTATACATATAATGGGTCTCTTCCAATACCCACTCTCCTTAATTCTTCCACTATTACATCATTTTCTACCCATGGTAATCATGCCTCTAGTTCTTCCTCTTCTCATCCTTTTACCAATCCATTTTTTGTCACATAATAAAATTTTTACACTAGTGCCTCATATTCCAACATCTCTTCTCAAGCTCCTACTAACACCTCTAGTGGTACCCAAGCCACTACTACCAATTCTAAAGCTTTAAATACTACCAACAATTCAATTCAAAACCATAAACTCATATTACAAACTCTTAATCAAATGGATGTTTTTCAAGCTATTAATGCAAATTAAATGATGCAAATTCAAAACTACCTTATCCATATTCAAACCCACCCTCAATAGATGCCATAGGGCATGCATAATCAAAATGTTCCCCCACCCTCATCCTCAACCCTCATCCCTCAACCTCCTCTTGTCGATAAGATAATCAAACATCTTTAAAATGAGCCTCTTATATCTCAAATTGATAATATTAATATAGGAGGTATCACCCCTACCATTTCTTACAATGGGTCATCTAATCCCACTCTTCATCTAAAAACATTTAAAAATCTATATAAAGATTGGGTCAAATAAAATACCTTTGATGCTACCAAGATATTAGCCAAAACTCTCATGGGTGATGATTTAGATTGGTACAAACAATTAAAAATTCATTCTATTTCTAGTCTGGAAGATTTAGTAAATGCTCTAGTCCAAAATTTCTAAACTAGTGATCTTCTTGAGAATACCTTGGCCCATTTTATTGATTGTAAGTGACTTGAAACCAAAACTATGTTAAGCATGGGATATACTGAGAGGGGGGTGAATTAGTATATCATATATCTTATAAAACTTTCCCTTAATCAAATTCCACTTAACCAAACATTCAAGATATTCAATAAAATTGAAACAATAAACACCACACAAGATAGAGAGAGACACCAAATTTAACGTGAAAACCTAATGTGGGAAAAACCATAGAGAAAAATATCAAGTATATTAATGAGCACTAAATCAAAACACAATATTCATAAGTACAAACTTACAGGAGCACCAACCTCTTTGATGAGCACCAACACAAAATATTCATGAGGACCAACCCCTTTGCTAAGCACCAACATAGCAACAATTCATGAGCACCAACCCACAAGAGCACCAACCCCTTTGTTCAGCACCAACACAACAAAAATTTGTGAGTACCAACCCATAGGAGCACAAACCCCTTTGTTGAGCACCAACACAACAATGATTCATGAACACCAACCTATAGGAGCACCAACCCCTTTGTTGAGCACCAACATAACAATAATTCAAGATCACTAACCCACAAGAGCACCAACCTCTTTGTGTATACCACACAACTCTCTCTCAATGTTACTATCTCAACAAATGATAGTTCATTACAATATCTCTTTCCTCTCTCAACTTTGATCTTCTAAGCTAGATATAACAAATACAAATCATACTCATCTCTCCCATTGCTCTTCTAAGCTAGATATTATAATATCAAATCAAACTCTATCTCACACATTACAAATGTCTTCTCAAGCCTTTATTTATATCTTTCCAAATGACCTTTGGCATTCCCCCTTTGTGACCCTTCAATCCTCATGGAAAATGTCACCAAACTTTTATGACCCTTCATATCCTTGCATTTGAAAAGTCACGTGGTGACCCTTCATAAGCAAAAGCATCCTTCCCAATTTTGTCTTTACCTTGGTGACTTTTTGTATTCCTCAAAGTGTCCCTTCATGAGAAATTGTACCCTTCCTCTTTTGTCTTCACTTGGTGACTCTTGGAATTCCTCAAGATGACTCTTCATGGGAAAATGCATCCCATTCTTATTTTTTCTTTACCCCATGACTCTTTGACTTCTTCATGGGCCCTTCTTTTGTCTTATATGCAACCAAAAATATATTCATCAATATTAAATAAGTATTAACATACATTATCCAAGATATAACTATTACAAACATCATTAAATGCAATGGGGCCTTTATCACCAATAATGCTAGATCTTTGACATCAATGACAATAATTCCAACAATCTCTCCCTTTGTCATTGATGGCAACCTCAATCCTGAAACTACCACATCTTGAATCTAGCACATACTATCATCTAAAAACTTACATTAACTCCCTCTTATTGTAGCAACCTATACCTGTTCCTTGTACCTATTCCCTATACCTATTTCTACACCTATACCTGTACCTATTATTCTCCCCCTTTGACATCAATGGCAAAGGGCCTACTTGGAGCTAACACTTAGCTCCCCCTCAACTAATGTTAAACCTCAATGGTAGGAAGCAATAGAAATTAATCCCAACTCTTCTTGAAGATCCTTGAATGTGTCCTTTGATTGTGCCTTTGAGAAGATATCTAATAATACATATAAATTGTTGTCTATCCTTTGAGCATCTGCAATCAACTCATTTGAATATTTTATTCTAATCTCACAATATTTTGCATGAAACTTTGATTTGTATCCCTAATCACAAATCTGACTTACAATCAAAATATTATGCTTAAGACCTTTTACATACAAAACATTCTTAGTCTTGGTTCTACTATTATCCAAACTCAAAGTACCCTTTTTGGCTATCCTGGCAGTGGTTTTATCTCTGAATTTCACTACACCACCATTGATTTTCTTTATAGTTATGAACTTACTCTTATATCCTATCATATGCCTTAAACATCTACTATCAACTAACAATGACTGATCTTCATTTATTACATGCAAAGGTATCTACACCAACATATAATATTCAAGTTATTTCTTCGACCATGAACATGTCTAAACCTTCTTGATGAATGGAGCTTTAAAACTCTGATCCTTCTTGAATGAATCAAACATGCTTCTACAGTACCGAGCTATGTGTTTGAATTTGTTACATTTGTAACATATTATGGCCTCTTCACCAAAGCTTGATATAGGAGAAAAAGAGTTGTAGCTTCTACTTGACTCTAAATGATTTTCCTTCTTATTTCTAAAATTGTTAGCTCTTTTTCAACATTCTAATTTCTTGTGACCATATCTATTACAATAAAAATAGTAACCATAAAAATAATACCTATCTATATATCTCTAACTTGATTGCCTTTTGTAGCTTTATTCCATCCAGCCTTCTTTATTTGAAATGTCCTTTGTATTCTTCACTTCTTCCCTTTTTGTTTCTTCTTTTGTAAGAGATTCAACATAACTCTTTTTCTTTTCAAATCTGATACCTGTCTTATCTAAATTTACCTTTTGGCTTTATAATATCTTATTCAATATGTTTGCGCTAAATTTTGAATCACTAACTACTTTATCATTGACTGCTTTCTCAATATCTTCTTATAAAGAGGCAATTTCAATAACATACCTTTCACATTCTTTTCTTACTTTTTGAAACTATGCTATTAGATATTTTTCATTCCTTTTAGCTTCACAAATGTGTGTTTTTAGATTAGCAATTATTTCCTTTGACTCTTTTTCATTTTTCTCGATCTGGTGCTTCAATCTTCGATTCTTCTTCTCAACAGATTTTAACTCTTCTAAGGCACAAATGAGTTCTCCTTCTATATTCACTTTGTTAAGCATGGAATATATTGAGAGGGGGGGTGAATCAGTATATTATATTATAAATATTTCCTTTAACCAAATTCCACTTAATAGAACATTAAAGATATGCAATAAAACTCAAACAATAAACATCACACAAGACAGAAAGAGACACTAGATATAACGTGGAAACCCAATGTGGGAAAAACCATGGAGAATCAATCTCAAATATATTCATGAGAACAACCCCACAGGAGCACCATACCCCTTTGCCAAGTATAAACCTTAGCTAAAATTCATGAGCACCAACCCACAGGAGCTTCAAACCCCTTTGCTAAGCACCAACTCAACACCTATTCGTGAGCACCAACCCATAGGAGCACCAACCCCTTTGCTAAGTACCAACTCAACAACAATTCATGAGCACCAACCCACAGGAGCACCAACCCCTTTGTGTATACCACACACCTATCTCTTAATGTTGCTATCTCAACAAATGATAGATCAATACAACATCTTCTTCCTCTCTCTCACTTTTGCTCTTCTAAGCTAGATATAACAAATACAAATCATCTCTCACAATTGCTCTTCTAAGCTAGATATTACAATATCAAATTAACCTCTTACACTCATATTACAAATGGATTATCAAGCCTTTATTTATAGCTTTCCAAATGATGTTTGGCCTTCCCCCTTTGTGACCTTTCATTCCTCATGGAAAATGGCACCAATCTTGGATGATCCTTCATATCCAAGCATTTGAAAAGTCATGTGGTGACCCTTCATGACCAAAAACGTCCTTCCCACTTTTTTCCTTATCTTTGGTGACTTTTCATATTCTTTTAAGTGTCCCTTCATGAGAAATTCACCCTTTACTCTTTTGTTTTCACTTGGTGACTCTTGGTATTCCCCAAGATGACTCTTCATGGGAAAATGCATCCCATCCTTCTTTTGTCTTTATCCCATGACTCTTCGACTTCTCCATGGGCCCTTATTTTGTCTCATATGCAACCAAATATATATTCATTAATATTAAATAAATATTAACTCATATTAGCCAAGATAAATAATATTAAATGCAATGGGGCCTTTATCACCAATAATACTAAACCTTTGACATCAATGAAAATATTTCCAACAATCTCCCCCTTTGTTATTGATGGCAACCTCAATCCTGAAACTGCCACATCCTATCACCTACACATACCATCATCTAAAAGCATACAGTAACTCCCTCTTATTGTAGCAACTTGTACCTATTCCCTGTACCTATTTTTTACACCTGTACCTATACCTATTATTCTCCCCCTTTGACATCAATGGCAAAGGGCCTACCTGGAGCTAACACTTAACTCCCCCTCACTTGATGCTAAACATCAATGGCATGAAGTAATAGAAGTTACTCCCAACTCCTCTCTCTGATCTTTGAATGTATCCTTTGATTGTGCCTTTGAGAAGATATCTGACAAAACATACACATTTTTCCCTATCCTTTGAGCATCTGCAATCAACTCATTTGAATCTTTTCTTCTAATCTCAAAACCTTTAGCATGAAACCTTAATGTATATCCTTGATCACAAATCTGACTAAAACTCAATAGATTATGCTTAAGATCTTTTACATACAAAACAGTTTTAGTCTTAGTTCCACCATAATCCAAACTCAAAGTACCTTTTTTAGCTATCTTGGCAGTGGTTTTATCTTTGAACCTCACTGTACCACCATTAATCTTCTTTAGAGAAATGAACTTACTTTTATCTCCTATCATATGCCTCAAACATTTGCTATCAATTAACCATGGCTGATCTTTACCTCTTACATGCAGTGCTGTCTGAACCATCATAGAATCTTCATGTTATTTCTTCTGCCATGTACATGTCTAAACCTTCTCCCTGATGAATGGAGCTTTGACACTCTGATTCTTCTTCTTGATGAATGAATCTTTGAAAATCTGATCCTTCTTAACTAACTCGGACACACTTCTACAATACCGAGTTATGTGTCCAAAGTTGTTACACTTGTAGCACACTATGGTCTATTCATTAAAGCTTGATAGAGGAGCAAAAGATTTGTGGCTTCTGCTTGACTCTACTTGACTTTCCTTCTCTTTATTTTTGAAATTGTTAGCTCTTTTTCTACATTCTACTTTCTTGTGACCATATCCATTACAATAAAAATAGTAGCCATAAAAATAAGACCTGTTTGTATATCTCTAACCTAATTGCCTTTTGTAGCTTTGTTCCTTCTAGCCTTCTCTATTTGGAATGTCCTCTGTATTCTTCACTTTTCCCCTTTCTGTTTCCTCTTGTGTTAGAGCCTCAACATAGCTCTTTTTCTTCTCAAAACTAATCCCTGTCTTATCTGAATATGATTTTTGACTTTCCAATATCTTATTCAGCATGTTAGTGCTATCTTCAAATTTAGAATCACTGATTACTTTATCATTGACTACTTTCTTAATATCTTCTTTTAAAGAGGCAATTTCAATAACATACCTTTCACAATATTTTCTTTCTATTTACAACTATGCTTTGAGATCTTCTTCATTCTTCTTAGCTTCTTCAAAGTGTGCTTGTAGATCTTTAATCATTTCTTTTGACTCTTGTTCATTCTTTTTGATCTAGTGCTTTAACCTTCGATTCTTCTTCTGAATAGCTTCTAACTCTTCTAGGGCACAATTGAGTTCTCCTTCCATATCTACTTCAGCTTCCTCCTCCTCTTCTTCTCGGTCATCATGTATGGCCATGAATAGAATCTCTTCTTCTTTTGAATCACTAACTCCACTATCTTCAACTGAGCTAAAATCCTTAGAATACAGGCTCTTCTTCTCGAATCCCTTTTTGGATTTTCCTTTGAAATTCTTCTTGTATGAAGGCTTTTCTTCTTCTTCATCTTTAACCTTATCTAGGCATCTAGCTGAAAAATGTCCAATCTTTCCATAATTAAAATGTTTAAAAGGTAATTTTCCTTGATATTTACCTGTTCCTCTTTTCGGCCTACGAATGAAAAGTGCTTCATTGTCATCTTCATCATCACTGGAACTATCACTTGATTCTTGAATCTTAGCTTTCTCCTTCTTTGATGTCTTGAAAGCCACTTCTCTCTTTGAGGGTTTATCTTGTTTTGTCTACATCTCATATGCTGTGAGAATACAATGAAGCTCATCTATCTCAACTTGGCTAAATTCTTCATCTCCTTGATTGTCGAAACCTTTGCATCATATCTCATTGGTAGAGATCTCAAAAACTTTTGCACCACCGTTGACTCTTCCAATGTTTCTCCAAGACCTTGAATCTAATTTACCATCTAATCAACTCGTAAGAGATAACTTGCTATATCTTCTTCTTCTTCCATCTTCAAACTTTCAAACTGCCTTCTAAAAGTCTACAACTTATCTTGCTGAACCTTTCCATCACCTTTGTAAATATTCTCAAGTTTTACCCAAGTTTCATGAGAATATTTACATTGCATAACTTTAACAAATTTAGATTCACATAAACCACATAA
Organism: Torreya grandis; assembly: GCA_037957365.1. Classification (NCBI taxonomy): domain Eukaryota; kingdom Viridiplantae; phylum Streptophyta; class Pinopsida; order Cupressales; family Taxaceae; genus Torreya; species Torreya grandis. The sequence goes on from JARHVA010006218.1 coordinate 903,209, forward strand.
AATAGCATTTAAAGCTTTAGCATTGCATTCAATTGCCTTCTTTTCTGCTAGAGTAATTGTAGATGTCTGTGGCTCTTCATATTCCTCCACCACTGATTTCTATATGTTGAATCCAAGGGCCATCAAATAAACCTTCAATATCATGCTCCAAAAATCATAATTCATCCCATCAAACAAAGGTGCCTTATTTGTAGAAAATCCTTCTTGTGACCCAGCCATCATGCTTTTCCCGATCTACCTTCAAGCTGTAAAACTTTTCAAAAAGGAACCTGCTTTGATACCAATTATTAAGCACAGAATATACTGAGAGGGAGGGTGAATCAATATATTATGTATCTTATAAATCTTTCCTTTAACCAAATTCCACTTAATCAAACATTAAAGATATGCAATAAAACTCAAACAATAAACATCACACAAGATAGAGAGAGACACTAGATATAACGTGGAAACCTAATGTGAGAAAAACCACAGAGAATCAATCTCAAATATATTCATGAGAACAACCCCACAGGAGCACCATACCACTTTGCCAAGTATAAATCTCAGCTATAATTCGTGAGCACCAACCCACAAGAGCTTCAAACCCCTTTGCTGAGCACCAACCCAACACCTATTCATGAGCACCAACCCACAGGAGCACCAACCCCTTTGTGTATACCACACACCTATCTCTCAATGTTTCTATCTCAACAAATGATAGATTAATACAACATCTTCTTCCTCTCTCTCACTTTTGCTCTTCTAAGCTAGATATAACAAATACAAATCATCTCTCACAATTGTTCTTCTAAGCTAGATATTACAATATCAAATTAACCTCTTACACTCATATTACAAATGGCTTCTCAAGCCTTTATTTATAGCTTTCCAAATGACCTTTGGCCTTCCCCCTTTGTGACCTTTCATTCCTCATGGAAAATGGCACCAATCTTGGATGACCCTTCATATCCAAGAATTTGAAAAGTCATGTGGTGACCCTTCATAACCAAAAACGTCCTTCCCACTTTTGTCCTTATCTTTGGTGACTTTTCATATTCTTTTAAGTGTCCCTTCATGAGAAATTTTCCCTTTACTCTTTTGTCTTCACTTGGTGACTCTTGGTATTTCCCAAGATGACTCTTCATGGGAAAATGCGTCCCATCCTTCTTTTGTCTTTATCCCGTGACTCTTCGACTTCTCCATGGGCCCTTATTTTGTCTCATATGCAACCAAAAATATATTCGTTAATATTAAATAAATATTAACTCATATTAGCCAAGATAAAAAATATTAAATGCAATGGGACCTTTATCACCAATAATACTAAACCTTTGACATCAATGACAATATTTCCAACACACTTCAGCTTCATCCTCTTCTTCTTCTTGATCATCTATACTTTTTCTTTCAAAGGCATCTTTATGTATGGCCATGAATAGAATCTCTTCTTTTTCTGAATTACTGACTCCTCTATCTTCAACTAAGCTAGGATCTTTAGAATATAGGCTCTTCTTCTTGAATTCCTTCTTGAATTTACCTTTGGAATTCTTCTTGTATGTAGACTTTTCTTCCTATTCATCATCATTACCCTTATTTGGGCATTTAGCTAAAAAATGTCTAATCTTTTCATAATTAAAACATTTAAAAGGTAATTTTCCTATTCCCCTTTTTGGCTTGCGAATGAAAAGAGCTCCATTGTCATCTTCATCATCACTAGAATTATCACTTGATTCTTGAATCTTATCTTTCTCTTTCTTTGATGTCTTAAAAGTTTCTTTTCTCTTTGAGGGTTTATCTTGTTCAGTCCACATCTCATATGCTGTGAGTATACCATATATCTCATCCATATTTAGCTTGGATAAATTCTTCTTCTCCTCGATTGTCAAAACCTTTTCAACATATCTCATTGGTAGAGATCTCAAAACCTTTTTTTACCACTATTGAATCTTATAACGTTTCTCCAAGAACTTGAATCTAATTTACTATTTGATCAACTTGCAAAAGATAACTTGCTATATCTTCTTCTTCTTCCATCTTTATCTTCTAAAAGTCTGAAGCTTAGCTTGCTGAACCTTTCCATCACCTTTGTAAATATTCTCAAGTTTTACCCAAGTTTTAATGAGCAAATTTACATTGCATAACTTTAAAAAATTTAGATTCACATAAACCACATAAAATAACATTTAAAGCTTTAGCAATACATTTACTTACCTTCTTTTCTACTGAAGTAATTACAAGTGTTTTTGGCTCTTCATATTCCTCCACCACTACTTGCCATATGTCAAATCCAAGGACCATCAAATAAGTCCTCATTCTTATGCTCCAAAAATCATAATTCATCCCATCAAACAAAGGGGCCTTATTTGTAGAAAATCATTCATGTGATCTAGCCATCATGCTTTCCCGATCTACCTTCAAGCTGTAAAACTTTTTCAAAAAGAGCCTGCTTTGATACCAACTATTAAGAATATGATATACTAAGAGGGGGGGTGAATTAGTATATCATATATCTTATAAAATTTTCCCTTAATAAAATTCCACTTAACCAAATGTTCAAGATATGCAATAAAATTGAAATAATAAACATCACACAAGATAGAGAGAGACACCAAATTTAACGTGGAAACCTAATGTGGGAAAAACCATGAAGAACAATCTCAAGTATATGAATGAGCACCAACTCAAAAAACAATATTCATAAGCACCAACTTACAAGAGCACCAACCCTTTTGCTGAGCACCAACACAATAACTATTCATGAGCACCAACCCATAAGAGCACCAACTCCTTTGCTAAGCACTAACATAGTAACAATTCATGAGCACCAACCCATAGGAGCACCAACCCCTTTGCTAAGCACCAACATAGAAACAATTCATGAGCACCAACCCATAAGAGCACCAACCCCTTTGCTGAGCACCAACACAACAATGATTTATGAGCACCAACCCACAAGAGCACCAACCCCTTTGCTGAGCACCAACACAACAATAATTTGTGAGCACCAACCCCTTTGTGTATACCACACAACAATCTCTCAATGTTTCTATCTCAACAAATGATAGTTCATTACAATATCTCTTTCCTCTCTCACCTTTTCTCTTCTAAGCTAGATATAACAAATACAAATCATACTCATCTCTCCCATTACTCTTCTAAGCTAGATATTACAATATCAAATCAAACTCTATTTCACACATTAAAAATGGCTTCTCAATCCTTTATTTATAGTTTTCCAAATGACCTTTGGCATTCCCCCTTTGTGACCCTTTAATCCTCATGGAAAATGGTGCCAAACTTGTATGACCCTTCATATCCTTACATTTGAAAAGTCATGTGGTGACCCTTCATAAGAAAAAGCATCCTTCCCTCTTTTGTCTTTACCTTGGTGACTTTTCATATTCCTCAAAGTGTCCCTTCATGAGAAATTGTGCCCTTCCTCTTTTGTCTTCACTTGGGGACTCTTGGAATTCCCCAAGATGACTCTTCATGGGAAAATTCATCCCATTCTTCTTTTGTTTTTACCCTGTTACTCTTTGACTTCTCCATGGGCCCTTCTTTTGTCTTATATGAAACCAAAAATATATTTGGTAATATTAAATAAATATTAACATAAATTAGCCAAGATATAACTATTATAAACATCATTAAATGTAATGGGTCCTTTATCGGTAATAATGCTAGATCTCTGACATCAATGACAATATTTTCCAACAAACTATGCAACCTTTCATTAAATGATGGAAAACATTATCTAACAAATGTGAACATAACATGGCTGATGATAACCTTTTCCATCTCTTTACTAATGTTCTTTTTCCCAAGTTTTAATATTAGGTCCAAAATCTCTCTTCATGTACCTTAGAGGAGGCTAGTGACCAAGCTAAACATCAAGATTTCCTTATATGTCAATTCAAACCACCCCAACCTTCTACGGGTCCTCATTTGTTACTCAAGAACAAGAATATTCATGCTACCAATGATGGTGTCATATAATATTATGATATTATTAACACTATTCAAGTTGATGTTCCTAGCCAATCTTTGGAACCAAATCCCCCTTATCAATAATTCACCAATCCTCATTTATCTTCACCTAATAACATTAATGTTCACAAACCTTTATCCTCAAAAAAATTACTAAAACATATACCAAGGCCTCTTCCAAGAGAACTTGATCCCACTCATACTATGAAATATTGGTATGATCCTAATAAATTTTGTTGGTTTCATGCTAGTTGGGGTCATTCTCATGAGAATTGTTGGAAAATTCATAATTTGGTCATTCTTATTGGTTCCAATTTGACCATGATTCTATCATTCATAAATGCCAAAAAGCCTATGAAATTAATTTCAAATCCCATGAAACAAATACTAAATCTCAAGATTTGAATCAAGCTAATGCTCATTTGGCCATCTATAAAGATCCTCTTTCAAATCACCAAGAGACCCAAGACAAGCCTACCCCTTCTACCAATAATTTAGAAATTTTGATTGACCCATCTCTTGAAGAAAATGTGATTAATATGACTTATATGTGAAGGGTGGTTGCTTTAATTGATCCTCAACCTATCTACACACCTCCATTGTCTCACACATTTCATGTTATTCAATATTATTATCAAACTTAGTTAAATAAGTTGGGGAAAGATAACATTATAACTTTTTATGAACCAATTTCAACTCCTCCCTTGGATAATACTTCTCATTCTATTTTTACCATCCCTTCATCTTTTTTACCTATCATTAATGACACTCAAGCTTCTATTAACAATTCTTCTATCACTTGTCAAAACCAACTTGCATCAACTACATCTCAACATAATCTACTAACTTGTCCACTCATTAAACCTTTTACCTCTTATCAACATAAATTCCAATGTACTTCAGCTCCTTTCAAGGACCTTATTCAACACTATGCACCTCTTTCTAAAAATCTTATTATGGGTTATGATGAGTGGGATGCTATAATGGAACTCACTAATCTCCCATCCTAAATCCCATTTCTTAAGATTATGAGGACCTCTCCACATCGTTGAAACTATATTATGCAAATTTTATTTGAAATGAACATCACTTGTCCTCCCCTATTAGGATACAAAGCAACCTTATCTGGATCTAAAGATAACATATTGAAATAGTGCAAAGAGATGTCTATATATGTTGATGAAACCATAGACACTTCTCTTTCCCTCAAATTTCCCATTTCTTCCATGATTACCAATGAGATTCTGCTTCATGTGGATGATCTTCCTCTATTCATTAGTTCTAAATTGGTGATATCTAAGTCAAGCATGCCTTGATTGATGAGGGTTCCATCACTTGTTTTGCCTCTCTCAATTTTATCAAAACCCTTGGATATTCTGAATATAATCTCAAATCCACACACAACACATGTAAAGGTTATGATTGAAGGAAAATACCTCCTTTAAGTTGTGTGTGGCTTCCCATTACCATCCTACTTATCATAATTCATATAAAGGTGATGATATTTAACTTTATTCTATCTTACAACATTCTACTTGTTAGGCCATGGACTCATCGTATGAGAGCAACTACATCTTCCACTTACCAGTGTGTTAAATTTCCTCACAATGGAGCCATATATAGGATTAAGGGTGACACTAACCCTTATAATTTCAAATAATTCCAAGACCATGGTGTATTCAAGATTCCCACCCTTAAACCCTTACCAAGTGTTCCATTTCATGAGTCTCAATGATTCAATTTTCTTATCATTTCCACTCATGGTTACAATGGTCATCCTAAACTCATTAGGAATATTCCCCCTTACTTCTTAGATTTTGATGATGATGATCCTGAAAAGATAAATCTTGAGATTAAAACTTCTGATCTCTCACCTCATCTCATCTCATCTCTTAGCTTCACATTTCCTTGTAAATTTATTCTTACAAACCACCTTATGATGGCATCCCCATTATCTTAACTAAGACTTAGAATTCCATTCATCACACCTCATCCCTACCTTGTCATTTATATTAATATGCCTAATTATAATGATGGTTATTATTGTAAATCAGACTCACACCCTTGTGAAGGTAGTTTTAGGTTGTGGGTAACCTAATTAGTGGATTGAATCTCTAGATTCTAAGGGCTAGCTCCCTTTGATGTATCAATTAGGATCTTATTATATGCTATACACTACCTAGAAAAAGGGAAAAAGGAACTTGAAGGAAAGTCTTATCTAATGATGGTGATACACCTAAATTTTTAGGTGATCCACTCAATTCTAGATCTTAAAAATGCTAATTTAGACAAGAAAAAGGTTGAATGTTCAACTCCAATTGACCAATATGTATAAGTATTTCATGAAAAGGTTTTATTTGGTGATTAAAGCTTGAGGTAAATGAAGGAATATGTTTGATTTAATACACTAATGACCCACTTTCATCCACTATGACTTTAGCTAAAAGACATCAAACATAGAACATGACATGCATAATCTAATCAGCTAGTAACTAGGTAAGAGTCAAGACTTGTCAAGGAAGAAAAATTCAATCACATATGAAAATAACTAACATAAATACACTATACCATCAGATAGAAATTGAAAATAGTCTTATTAATCTGAAAAAGGTTACAAACTCAATCTTTGGCATAATTTTGGTCTTGTCAAAAGAGGGATCGATATCTCAAAATGGCTAGAAAAACCAGCTTATATAGAAAAAGATGCAATAGCCAAGAGATTGGTGCTAAAAATAGAAGAGGAGATTAACTACCACATCATCCCAAGTCTAATTACATCTATCCAAAGATAAAAAGACCTCTAAAAATAATATTATTTGTATTATGCCTTGCATGAAAAGCTCTTTGTCATTGAAAATCGATAGTGGGATCATCTTGGACTAATCTACACCATGCATGAAATGTATGCCAACTTGGGATGTCTTAACTCAAGATTGAACTAATTTTAAGTTAATTTGGAATGTGACAATGTCCTCTATTACATGGAAATCATGATTGGATGTGGCACTTGATAACTAGTCAACTACAACTCAAGATTAGTCAACCTCCAATGAACCTTTCTTTGCATGAAAACTATGCCACACCTTGAATGGAGTACTCCACTTTAACTAGTTTGAAGTGTTGAAAAGCTTTGGATTGCATGAAAACCAAAGAGAAGCGTGAATTTTCAACTTGTCAACTCAAGTGCAAGACTAATCAACTTTAGCTCATCTCTACTTGCATGAAAAATCTCTTTGACAACTGAAGCATGCATGAAAAATACATATCAACTCCTTAAAATTCCTTGGTCTCTTGTACTTATGCTCTTCACTTTTACATGTATTGCTCTAGGTTATTTCTTCACTTGCATGTAGGATATTTGATTCTATCCTTTTTTATTTCCATGGGCTTATTTCATATCATGCATTTATTCTTCGAATAAATTGTCCTTGAGCTTTTATCACTTTTGTCTTTGTCTATTCACTTTGGAGTTTTCTCTTCAAGATTTTAACTTCAGAAAAATTGTCCATAGTTTATCCTTCTTGGGTCTTCATTTTAGGCACTTTCCCATGGGTAATTTATTTTCCCATGGGTAATTTATTTGAAGCTTATTATCTCAAGAATTTTTTAATGAACTCTTCGCTAGTAAGTCTTTCAAAGGAATTTTTTTTGAAAAATTTTATGAAGAAATTCCTTCAAACTTTTTATCCATAACTTTCCTCTTTGTATTTTTCTTTCAGCATTTTCCTCTTGTTCATTTCCTTTGAAGAAATTGTTTGAATGAATTATTTTTGGATTTGAACCCTTTCCTTCTACATGTAAGTTCTCTAAATGAATTCTTTGGATAATTTTTTTGAAATAATTCTTTCATACTTTTGTCTAGCCCTTTCCCTTTAGACTTGCTAGTGACCCTTTAGAGAAATTAAAAACAACCCTTCAAATATGCAAGTGTCCTTTCAACATTATTGTAAATTCCACCTACCCTTCAAAAATTTGTGAAATGTCCCTTCATATTTCTATTTTAAGTGCCTTTTATCCTTACAAATAACCTTCCTGAAGGGAACATACCCTTCAGAAGAAATGAAAGTAACCCTTCATAATTTGTACCTTTAGCCATGAGGAGTTGGACATAAGACATGATTCATTTCCTTCAAAGTGGTGAGTGTCCACAAGGTTTTAATAAGGCCAAGAGAAGTTATTTTAGGTTGCAATCCATTCTTTATGTATTTGTTGATGGATTACTATTTAGGAAGGATTTTTTAGGTGTGTTGTTGAGATGTATTGATTTAGATCAGATTGATAAAGTGTTACATGAGTTCTATGATGGACCAGTTGGTGGTCACTTTGCTCTTAGAACCATAACTACCAAGATAATGAGGGATGGATACTTTTGGCCTAGCTTATTCAAAGAAACCCATGCTTGTGTAAGGAAATTCTAGAAGTGTGCTCTCTTTGATGGCCAACAAAATCTAGTTGCCTTGCCTCTTCACCCAATCCAAGTTGAGAAACTGTTTATGTAATGAGGTTTGGATTTCATAGTCATAGGCCTAATCAATCCTCCTTCTAGTGCTAGTCATAAGTGGGTGTTAATTGCTACTGATTACTTTACAAGATGGGTGGAGGTTATGGCTTTGAAAGAAGCCAATGAAAGTTCAATCCTTGATTTCTATGAAGGTATAATAACTTGGTTTGGAGCTCCTTCAATAATTATCTCAAATAATGCCTTAGCTTTCCTAGGAACAAGAACAAGTGAATTGGCTTTGAAGCATGGTATCTATCTTAGCATCTCCTCCAACTACTATCCCTAGGGAAATGGACTAGTTGAGTCCATAAACAAGAATTTGATAAGGATCATAAAGAGGGTTATGGATGAGAATTAAAGGACTTGGCATACTAAATTAAAAAAATCCCTTTGGGATGATAAGATCACCCCAAAGAGAGAAATTGGGAACTCACCATACACACTTATGTATGGAAGGGAAGATAGACTTCCTATCTCACTTGAGTTACCAAATTTTTATCTTACCTATCAGTTGTAATTTATGGATAAATATAGCATGGAGGTTAGATTATGTGAGTTGATGGAACTTAAGGAGACAAGAGATCAAGCTATGCACACTATGACTACTCATCAACAAGAAATAAAGAAGTATTTTGACAATAAATCCATGCCAAGAAGCTTCAAAAAAGGAGACATTATCCTAAAATAGGATGAAGATAAGGCCAAGCCTAGAATACACACAAATTTTAATGCTTTGTGGAGTGGCCCATATGTGATCACACAATGCTTTCTAACTCTCAAATTTGGATGGAGAGGAGCTACATATCCAAGTCAATGGGATATATCTAAAGCATTATTATAGATGGTTCTCTTGTTTCTATTGTACATAGTTTCCTATTTCTTTATGTTCCATAAGTGCTTATGCACATGCGTGAGTTTATCCTTGCCTAGTTTTGTGTTATATTTGCTTGGTTTTGCTGTTGTTGTGTGGTGTGTTTCCTTTTTTTTTTTGGCAAAATCCTTAGTCATCTTCAAGAATCCATTGACTCCATTAGCCCTTAGTTGGATAAGGCTACTACTTGTATGGTCTATATAGCAGGCATACTACCCCTATGAGTCACCAACTTGTTGACCAAATTTTTATCCTTCAAGCCAAAATAAGGCACCCCTATCTAAAAAAAATCATCTAAGTCTATTTCATTTGGCCAGGTCTAATACTTAGATTTTCTTTATAAGAAGTATCCTTTGATAAAACCTACAATAAATGCACAAGTATTTTCTTTTCAAAAAGTTTATTTTGATCTTTGTCTAATACTTTAAGGAATTCTTTTGTGTTTTTGTTTTAAGCCTTTGCTAAATTCTTTTAGACTTTTTATCCAAGGCTTTTCCTAAGTACATTTATTTCAAACAATTTATCTAAGACAAATCCCCAAAGACAGTGCTAAATTCTTTTAGATAAATTGTCCACACAATTTTTCTAAAGGTACTTTATAATTTCTTCGAAAGATATCTCCAAGCCAAAAAGGATCCTTGAAACTTTTTCAAAGGGCACTTTCACTTTTCTGAAGGGTACTTTTACTTTTCTGGAGGGCACTTTCATTTTTTTAAAGCATGTCTTTTTATTGAAAAAATTATCCATTTTCATCTTTCTGAAGGGTATGTTGTAACTTTGTCAAAGGATTTTTTCAGGCTAAGAGGACCTTTTCAAAAAGTTTGAGGGATCATTTCAATCTTCCCGAAGGACCATGACAACTTTTTTGAAGAGATATTTTCCTTTGGAAAAGTCCATTTCAAAAGCATCAAAAGGTCCAAGATAGATCTTCCGAAGGGAAATTTTAAAGAGAAGCCCAAAATAATTCCTTCAAACTTTTTGTCTGAAGGAAATGATAGAGAGAAAACTCCAAAATAATTCCTTCATTATTTTTGTCTAAAGGAAATAAATAGGAAGAATTCCTTCAGACTTTTTGTCTGAAAGAAATGAATAAACAAAAATATTGAAGGAGAAGAATCAACAAAAATTCCAAAGGAAAAGCATGAAGAAAAAACTCTGAGGAAATAAATAGAAAAAAATAACCATGGACAATTTTTCCAAAGAAATAACTATGGTGAAAATGTTTGAAGAAAATGCCTGAGGACTGACAGCCTATAGAACATAAATTTCAAGCTATAAGTAATAGCCATTGGAGTTAAAATGAAAGTATGGGAACTTGAAGAGGAAAAGAGATAACAAATGATGAAACATAACTAATGCTTTTGTTCACTTGTAATAAAACATAACTAATGCTTCTAATCAGTCATAACAAATTATAATGGGTGCATCTATTCAATTGTGACATGGAATAACTCATCCACCTCTCTCCCGTATGCATGTGACTATTTATTTCAAGATGATAGATGTCCAAGTGACCCTTGAACTTCCTTTGGTCTCTTGAAAGCTATTTATGTGCATTCTCTTGGCTCATTTCAGGATCCTATGCTAGTTATTATGGAAACTCTAGCTAGATTTGTACTTGAATAACTCTTGAATAAATACACAAGTGTGATTGCCTCTCATATGATTTAATATTGAGTAATGATTGAATCATTATTGGTCTATCCTAGTGAAAGATTTGTATTTTCTAGCTTGTACTCTTGATGATCTACCAATTTACAAAAAGGAAATTATTATAGGTATTTGCTAGTATTCTTTCTTAAGTGTTGAGATATGATAAAAGTGGTTCATGATTGTTTTCCTTTTTCTAAATCATTCATTCCCTGTCTAAAATTTGAATACCTGATTGAATCTAGCATATGAAATTTTTATTTAGAAATGGTTCCTAAGTTATGAGTCCTATGCAAGAAAACACTTTATTTTATCTTTAAAGTAGTGGTTTCAATAAATTGGAAGGATATCATATATTAGTACATCACCACTTGTTTTTATAGTCATTTTCCTTCCCCTTTTCATACACAGTCAATATATTAGAGAGAGCTTTAATGGTGCATCAAGGGGAGCTAGCCCCTAATACAGAGATTCATCTCAAAGAAATTATCACCCATAACAAGAGATATGATTCCATTTTGTTGCTTAGATGAGGAGATCTGAGCATCTTCTTAAGGGTGAAAATTCAAGCATCAACAGTTATACCTTAGATGATCCATTCTTAAGAGGTTTAGTTTAGGCCCATGATGTTGAGATTATCCATTATCATTCTTCTTTGCTTCATTATTTTAGTATATCTTCTCATCTTCCATCATATATCATTCCTAATTTTAACATTTTTCCTCTTTATCATAGGGTAGAGATGGTGAGGACACCTCTAGTTTCTAAAGAACCTCATAGGAGTATGCTTGTGGATCATGTTATGACTGGTCCCTATCACTATTCTAGGTACCATGACCCATATAGCTCATTTATCCTTGAGATGTTTGAAAATCTCCTTCATCCTTTCATAGACCCTACCCATCCCTTAGTATATTCCAATTTAGGTATCATTACTACACCCACTCTAGTTGAGTCTATTCTAGCTTTTGATCCTATTGCTCTTACTATCAAGCCTTGCCCTATCTCTCCACCAACATCACCTTCTCTTGGTGATGGTTTTATTCCCTTACCATAGTTGGCTTCTTTATCTACCAAATGGGTTGATGAGCCTTCCCAAGTTCCTTCCACTTCTATTACACCTCTTCCTATGAGTACACCTACCAAGACTACTCATAGGCATATCTATCACTTCTATGACACATATAACCATTCATCCATGCATTATCACAAGCTACGACAATATATTGACACTTTGTATCCTACTACCCCTCAATCCTTTGACAAGGATATACCTCCTCCAAAGGTATTACCTAAGTATATTACTAGGTATTGTGAGGTATATAGTCTCTAGCACGAATGTGGAACACATCACATTGATTATTGCCACATCCTTCAAAAGAATCTTAAATATCATCTTTTAACCATTCCCAAACCTTATACCATTCTTCTCATAGGTCATTCCTATAATAAGGCTCCTCTTTCTTCCCCATGGCTACAACTCCTATGGTTCCATCTCCTCTTATGATCCCTTATTCACCTCCTATTCTTCCACATATGAATCCCTCACTTGTGGACCTTCCCTCACTTGTGGATACTTTTCCACCTGTAGATCTTTCACCATTGATGATCCCTTAATATCCTATATAAACCACTCCTATGCATTCTCCTAAGCATCTCTTGCATGATATCCCTCCTCAGCATGATCCATAAAGCATTCCTACCTTTTATATTGAGGATATTAGATGTTAAGTATTTTTCTAGATTTTGCTAAAGATAGATGAGACATTAGTTGTAGTTTGCATTTAACTTTATAGAGACTTATCATATGTTCTAGATATTGTTGTGGAAAAATCTATTGGTACTTATGATCACATGTATGGTGTTATTACATTTTAATTTTTATTGGATGTGTTCTCCAATGTTATATTTATCTCTTTGTTATATCATTTTATGTTGTGTCAAATTCTTATTTATATTACATGGCAATTTTGATTTCACACTTTATATTGTTTATAATTTCATTTATGTTTGCTTATGGTTTCCTTCTTTATCATTGCCTTCTCTTTTTGTTCTTAAATTTCTTTCTTATGGTTCCCTTGTTCTCTTTTTCATTATTATTTTCTATCTTATCTCTATATACATGGATAATTATTATTGTGACTTGGTTATACCAACCTTGTTCCCTTTAATCATTCCTTATATACCATGTGATCAGTTATCAAATAATTCATCTCATTATAATCTCTTTTTCTCCCCTTTATTTTTTTTTTCAAACTAAGCATATACATTATTTTGACTTGATATAACATGCTAGTTTATTGTTAAGCCTAAGTGTCCTAGTCAATCTCATCTTTGGTTACTTAGCTTCCTTTAGCCTAAGCCTAAATCTCATTCATGTGTATCACTCTATCTCTCATGACTAGTCATTCCAAATCCATATGGAGGAGGAATCTTAAAATCCATATAAATATTCAAAATCTAAATAATTTAAAAGGCAATGATCCAAAAGGCAACATTCAAAATTTATCCAAAGTCAAATCAAACTAAAAGATGTGATTCAGAGAAAATATATTTCTTCAAGTCAAATCTCAAACTCCAAATTTGGCCTCACAATAGAGCCAAAGTCAATTAGGGTGAGGTAGGCTAGTAGATTAGAAAAGGAGAATAAAAAATATTTTAGTACTACCTACTTTCTCATGCAAGTACCCAATATTTGTAGTAGATCAACGTCTCTATAAATCATCCTAAGGAATAGGGAACATGTCATGAGAACGTACATCTATTTTACTTTTATTTTGCCAGTCTACCTTCACAAGTTGATCTTAGTCGCACATTTATTTACCTACATAATTTTAAGTCTATAACAAATAGGTCTCCTTTGTACATTGATGATCACTAGTCACTTAGTGTCTTCTCATATCCTTAGTATGCCTCATGTCTCCCAAGGTCTTCTCATAAGATGCCTAAGTTATGATTTTTTTACATTCCCTTTTTCACTCCCTATAATCCTTTTATTTTCCCTTGAGAAATATTGTTTTATTCACTAATCACTCCCTTAGGGATTCCATTTTGTGAGTTGCATTATAAGACCATGGATAGGACCTAGCCTTCACCAAAAATTACCAAAATTTAACATTCCTATTACCAACATCCCTTTTTAATAGGTTTTAACATTTATTTCCACCTCATTGGTGTTCTCTTTGTGAGTTCCATTGTAAGACCATGGATAGGACCTAACCTTCCTCATAAAATTTTCAAATAATCCAAGTCACAACAAAATTACATATGTCAAATATGAGATAATATTTGATTCATTATGAAGTTATACATAATTTACATGCTTCCCATCTTAATTTAGTATGTTTTATTCTTACTTCATTACTCTTTCACTTTTATCTTCCTATTTTCTGATTGCATGTAAGAATACAACCATTTCTTGAGTTTTTCATAATTCCCAATTTGAATTAGTGTGATAAATTTAAGATCAAATTTTTATAATGTTGTTTCTATTTTATACTTCCCAACATGATTTATTATGATTGATTGACTTAATTGTTTTATTTTTATACCATTTATTCTTCTACATAATTTTCACTTTATTACATTATTTTTATACTTCCCAATGTGATTTAGTGTGATCTTACTTATTTTAATTTAATGTCAATATTTTTCATGGTTTGAAATCAATACTTTTTCCCTCTTGTTTACCACTCTTAGTTTCTTATACTTAGTCATTTTCTTGTTATTACACATTTCCCAGTATGAAATAATGTGTAGTAATTTTTTTTTATTGATTATACTTAGCCAAGTCCTTTTCACCTATTTCTTTTTAACCATGCATGTGTCTTACATAATTCTAAAAAATAAACCACATCACATATATTTACTATAGCATATACAATAAAAGATAAATACATGTGCTAGAAAGAAATATATTCATGCATCCACAACCACAACCATAATATAAAACACATAAGATCAATGCCCAACTGCCAAAATTATATATATATATATATATATATATATATATATATGTCATTTTGGTAGTTGGGAATTGATCTTATGTGTTTTGAACATATACAATAAAAGATAAATGCATGTGTTAGATAGAAATATATTCATGCATCCACAACCACAACCATAATACAAAACACATAAGATCAATGCCCAAATACCAAAATTATATATATATATATAATGTGTTTTTGATACAAAGTACAAAAATATAAATCATTCCAACTCTAAGGCTGGGATCTATCCTGCCTATCTCATGGCCTAGCCATGTTTCCCATAGATGCCTCAGATAGTCCCCTTTGAATAATACATTGTAAAGAGGTCGTTCAAGATATAAAACCTATCACCTATCCCTATCAATTTTCCACCTAGGCCTATACTTTTTCTAGATGAGTCATGGTAGCCATATGTGTGGCTCTTTCATGAGCCAAAAGCCACCATGCTTATGCATCTCTCACTACCACCCCTACTAGTGGATGTCACTAATTTCTACATGTTTGTACTCACATCATATCTGCTACTACTAGTATAAACTAGACTACCTAAGCTAAGGTGGATAGTAACATAGGATCATCCAATGTAACAGGGTCATATGGCATTAACACCTCATCTAAGATCTCCTAGAGTATTCCCATCACTACAGATCCCCATCTAGTCTCCTCCTCCATAGGATATAAAAAATTATCACTAGATAGATATTAGATTATAGATATATATCAAAAAGTTTAATCAAATTTAAACTATTTATTACCTCTCTAAGTGTCACCTATCATCGTCTCCCCATCTATGTGACCATTGAGCATGATCTCTCCATCAAATCATCCTCTGAGTACCTCATCCATGGGATGTTACTTGATCAATGTAAAATAAAAGGTTACCACCCATGCCCACATAAATCTTTAAATAAGTGGTGCCTCTATAGACTAACTCTATCTTGGGCTACCTGATGGGTCATCTGAGATAACCACCGTCTATGCTCTCTCTCACTGCTAGCATCTCCATTTATGGTGCGATTAAGGTAGATGTTACTCCTACTATGGTGTTGGATGTGGTACCTCTAAAATTCTTACATCCATATCCTCTCTACCTACTAGCCATCATGTTTAACATATCTATGGTCTCACATGCCACAGTCTGATCTCTGGCTTAACAATTGGTGGTCCCACTCTTCTTCTCCCCCTCATCTCTCTCATATGTCTCATCCAAAATTTGGAAAAAACTATTGTAACCATCAGTTAAGGGAGTCCTAACTATCATGGTATGCATGCCACTAGATGTGGTTATATCCACTAGGTGTAGTGGCCTATAATCTATGCTCATGCCAATGCTAGTGCCACTATTTTCCAACTAGGCCATAGTGTCATGATATGACCATGTAGCTACCTCATGATATATACTCATGTGACTATCTCTAGAATTAGCATGTGGGGTACAACTTGTGCCACCTGATCCTACCTCCATCTCTATACTCAAGGCAACTAATCATCAACCACATGGGGTAACCCAGTTGGTCAATACATCAAGAACCTCTTGTATATCCAAGAAATCAATAAAATCATTGGCCACATGGATTTATACCCTCTAGAAAACACCATATACATATCATGCATGAGCTAGACCCAAATTATAGAACCTAATCATATAGTGCCCCATAGTCTAAAATGGACTGGCATATGACTATCACATATAACGGTAACTTGCCATCTGAATTATGACATAACACTCATGTTCTCACAAGTTCTATCAATACCTTATAATTATCCATAATATAAGCTATATACAAATAAAATAGGCTCAATATTTTCCTAATATATATATTATCTAAGCTCAATGCCCATAAGGCTAAGACTTATATCTCCTCCAATCCTTTTAGTACCCCCATGATCACTAATATAACTTTTATTAAAAGGCCAAGAATAACATGGACATCCTCTAGGGTGATACCCACATATATGGTATCCCCTTTTATCAACCATCTAAAATTATTATTCAATCATTACTAGGATCCTAAGAACATGACTACAAGATCCATGCTCAATGGTACTTGACACATCTCCATAATAACTCATAGATCGTGTGTGACTAACCTAGTTCAATCCTCTACTATCATTCACTCTAAAAGTTTTGGGAGCTATGTTGCATCCACTAATCACCAAAATATTGGATGACCTTCTAACCATAAAAAAAAGAGGTATTAGACCTACATGTCACTTATAATCAAATACATTCTTTTTAAATTTTAATAAAACACACTTAATTTTCCTTCATTTATCCATTTTTGACTAATTTGACCTATTCCTAGCCTACTGGTTCATTTTAGTACTTGATCAAACTAGGCCTTATAAATACTATTTTGGCCAATTTCTCACATTTCAATATTATACTGACCACTTAGTCAAATATTAAATTGACCTAATAGTAATAGGTTGACCTTGTGGACTTAACAAACTAAGTTGACCCTTTCATTTCCCCCTTAGTACCAAGTCAACAAAGTGGATTAATCAACTAAGTTAGCACAAGGGTACTAAGTCATCACTTTACCTAAACAAACTAATTTGACCCATATCTATTAGGTTGGTAGTGTGGAATAATTTTTTTTAGCTTACTAGGTTGACCTAGTTGGTTCTTACTATTGACTCTTTTCCTTGTAATAAATGACTTTGATATTTATTACTCTAATTCCTTTCAACCCATTTCCACTTTTATCCTCTATTACCCTTAAAAAATTATTGGGGTTAATTCTAATTTCTAAAATTGGCCTAAATTACAAATTTATATAAAACACTTAATTTTCAATAAAATATTCTAAACAAGTTTGAAATTTTCAGCTAGCTACTTGTGCTACACCCACTACGGTCACTGGGCATCCCTCTCATCTCTGCTATTTTATCCTCACCATATTATCTCTATTTGATTTCATTTAGTCTCTATAATCTCTATTTTTCTCTTAAAACAAGTCAAACAATAAACAAATGACTTTTTTTTCACCCTATTTAAACTTACTATTTACAATTCTTTACTTTTCAAATATTTACCATCAGATTCCTTACTTTGATCATATATTTTTTTTCTCACTCATTTTTAAAACCATAAAAATTTATGGAATCATGATGTCATAGATAATCTTATCCACTACTATATGCCTATATTTTTAAAAAATTGATTTTTCACTCTTTTTTGTACTAATCTCTACATGCTCACCTAATGTTCCTTACATTAGACACCTTCACTACTCTTACAGTCTATTTATTTATCTATATCACTAAGGTAAGTAAAGGTATGTGTTTTTCAATTCTTTCCTTTCATTTATCTTATTTACTCTTTAATTTATTTTACTTAATATCAGTGTTATGTGTTATCATGTTCTATTCTCGAAGCACTATCTTGTGTTACACTCACATGACATGTAATGAGATTCAAGTGGGGCATATGTATACACATAATATTTTCAAAATTTTATCACTTAATGATGATATTTATCTTTTAGGAACCCACTGAGTTTCAATCTCTCTAAGTGCACACCTTAAAGGGTACGCTGGGAAAGGTGTGGGCATACCATTAGTGCTTCATAGAATTGTTGTCCCTTTTGTTAGTTGTTATCTACATACTTGTCTCCTCAAAATAATCCCTAATTTTTTTCTTCTCTATTGCAAATTTGTTAGTCATTTGCCACCTTTTCCCCCCTTTTCCTAGCCTTAATCCCCTTTTGAATGTTTATAGTACTAGGTTGACTGGGTCAACCCTGTATTATTTTGGGTAAAATTCATTTAGGGTCTAGGTCATCTCTTGGCTGATTTAGCTCATGACCTAGTGAATTTTTGTCCATAATAGTTCTAGGTCAACTAGCTCAACCTTATTTTACAACACTTTTGGAAGGGCTCAGGGTTAAATCTGCCTATTTATGCAAGATCATTTCACCATTATTTAAAGAAGAGAAGAATTAAGAGCTATTATGAATCTACTTATTTACCATTCTAATTGAGGATCAAGCTTAGGGTTTCATAATTTATTTTGAGATAGGAATCTTATCTTGTGGAGAAGTCTTTTATATGTATTAATAGGTTGTATAGCCTATATCTGATTTATCCTTGTCATCCTTACATACCACAATAAACTCTTATGAATCACCTTGGCCAAGGGAGATCTTAAGGCTCAGTAGGTTCATCCTCAAAGGTAAGTTTTCCTAACTTAATTCCTCCTTCGTAAGAGTAGATAGATATGCATTTATACTTCTCTTTCATGCATTAGGATTTTGTATACATTGACTTGAGTATGTCTCTTATGCATGTTTACTTTTATTATTTACTACCTCAAATTTGTGCCATAATATTTAGTGTGCACTAGATTAGACTTTACTTTACTTCTTATTAGTTTAGTGAATATGAAAAAATAGCACCTAGTTAGGGTTTTTGCATGATTATGCTTGACTAGAGGCTTTGGAACCCTCCCTAGTGTCATTTATTATGATAAGAGACCCCCTAATTAGGTCTAGCAGATCCCCATATTGGTCATGTTCTTGATTATTTAAAGTGTCCCCAATTATAAGCGTAAGTATGATTTATTTTCTCTAATTTAGGATTGATTTATAGACATGATGCATTTCTAATTGCATATAGTAAGCTTTGCAAGAGTAAGAACATTATCTATAGACTGTAATAAAGTTATTCACTAGAAAAATCAGATGAATATGTTAATATTCTTCACACCACACATGAAAAATAGAATAATAATCACAAGATAAATGTGGTCATGCCTCTCAAGATCACATACATAACTTTAGTTGCATGAAATAATGCAAATAAGAGAAGAAAGATGAAGTCCATAGGGATGTGCAAGAACAAAAGAGGATCATACCTTCTTATAAATGGTTCATAAAGAATAAGAAACTAAACATATAACTATTACCATGAATTTGGATTAGACAAATATTATTTTAATCCCTCAAGTTCAATTTATCTAACTCACCTCCTCCTAACTGTACTAAATTAAAATTAGTTGATCATTTTTGTTTGTCTAAGAGAGCGATAGGAAAGATGGAATGGTTTTTTCCATTTTAAATTTTGTCAAAGATTCTCAATCATTAAAATGAGTTTAAGGGACCTAAATATTCCATTTATAAGTCTTCTCATGTGCCATAACTACTGCACAAGCCATACAACTAGTCAAAACCACATAAAACTACCACTTTTCCCACTAATCTTCTTGTTTTTATGTTGCACCAACATTTTGTCAATTTTACAATAGTTAATTTGACATATTTTAGCATTTAGGGTGTTAAAGTATCTCTTGACACCTTTTATTTCCTATACAAACCATACATGATCAATAAATGACTCAAAATGTGACCCCTAGATGACATAAAACAAACTATATAGAAATATGACAAGGATAAGCATATGTTTGACCTTATTAAAGACCATATGAGACATTTACACCATATGAAACTCCTATAATGAATTTTTAATATATATGGGATTTACCTAATTTGACTTGTGGTCAAATTAATCGACACTACCCAAATATTCCCATATAAATACAAAATATGTATAAGCCTATTATCCATCTAACAAGCATACTCGAACACTTGCATATTCAAGAGGACTAGATTATTCTTCTGAATTTATCAATTAGTCATAATAATTTGGTCTTATCCAAGTCTAAAACACTCACAATCTAAGACAAATTTTCCACTTTCTAAGTATCAAGGGATAGATTATAGGTTGCATTTATTGAATGAGCACTATTTTACACATTCATCTAATGGGGGGAACTACATGAGGTTTGAATTCCCTCTTTAAAGTATTGGACATTTAGGTAGTCTTCAACCATTCAATAGGGAGTGGTTGAGGTCGACTCAACCCAATTTTATCCTCTTTTACAAGTCAAAGGATATCATTTCAAGTGGACCTAAGGTTTAAAGTAAATGAGATACATTTTTGGGAGTTATGAATGTCATTAAACCTATTTGAAATAAAAGGAGGATCATACACATATATCAAAATAGAGAGTTAAAATATATAGAGATAGAACCTTAAAAATTTGAACATATTGATTAATTATACTAAATTGACGCATACATTAATATCTATATGCATATAAAAATTTAGATCCTGATCTAAATTTCCCACAGTCTATTATTCCACCTTTCCTACCACTTACCTATATTATAAGTCTAGAAAAGTATAGGGAATAACTAAGTATATTATCATTCTTAGTAATTTCCATATTTATTTATCTCAAATGTAAAATTTATTTTAATTTTTTACATATAAATTTGTATATATATATATATATATATATTGGTAAGTTAAATACATTTACACAATTCTATTTTATTAAGGGTTAAAATTAATCCAAAATATGGTAAAACATAAACATTTATGTTATGCCAAACAAGGTTCATGTAAAGATAAATATAGTAATAAGTAATATAGTGACAAAATCACTATAATAATTAACAAATACATCTTAGTAATAAATATGTATAAGTGCATGATATATACTATGGCACCATACATAATAAAAATAATGTGTGATATACATCATGACATCACAAGTTCAATAGAGAATCTTAATTGTATCCATAAATAATCACATAGTTTTACATAATTACAAAAAACATCATGACCATGACACACACAAGTAATAAAAACATACACATGATAAAATAAAGTGTCAAATAGAGGAAAAAGTCACACATAGAATAATCAATAATAAACAAAGTAATAACCCTATAAATCAAGTGCCAAGCATAAAAAGGCATCTCAAAATGAACACCCCATGTCATGCAAAGTCACCCAAAAAAAAGTCACACAATGTAATAAATAATAAATAGTCACATTATGTAATATGCAATATCATGAATCATTCATATATAAATCAAAGTTAGTCTATATATTCAATATTTGTCATAATCACATATATCAAAGTATTGCATCCATATAAATAGTAGTTCAAGTTGTATAATTAAGATAAATCCATGTGTAATTAGTGTGACATAGCTTAATATGATCAATATGAATGGTCATAGAAAAATATAACCTATGTGAAGTGTACCAAGATACCCATAGTATAAGATAGGTATTTTTGTGTACATATCATGTAAAACCTATATGTCCTCCATCCCACTCATGTATACTATGAAATTTTAGATACTAAAATCTCATATTAGATACTTGAAAATGTTAATTTTTGACATATATTCACCATACATGACTTATGCACACACACATATATGCTTCTTTTTCACCATTCTTTCACATCCACATGTGTGCTATGAGTTTGACTTTACCATTTTTCTAATAATCATTATTGACTAATTTTACCCTTATGTCAAATTAGGTCAACCCATCTACATTTTAAAACTTTCATAAGGTCCTTCTAAGTTTGAAATGTCCACCATGGTCTTAAGTGGTGTTAAGTAATGTTTTAAAGGTCATAAAAGTATGTTTTAAACCTTTGTTACATTTTATTAGTTGTCTTATGTCATTTTTGGCCACCTTTTGTCCATTTTAATGAAATGTACAAGTTTCTTAAAAGGATAAATGTGTCAAGAAGCTAGTTAATGTCCCACATGTCATAAAATGTCAGAAGGATAGTTTGAAATTGAAAAAGTTGTAGGTATAACATAAGACCAAGAAGATCACTACAAAAAAGGGAGTTTCAAGTAGTTATACAACTTAAATGACACATTTGGCATGTGGTAAGGCTTTAATAAGGTCTCTTAAGATACCCATAAGTCTTTTTTAGGTCTATATGGCTTTGATAGATCAAAAAAGGTAAATAATGGTTCTTCTTTCTCATCACTCTCTTAGGCAATTCAACAAGATTAAACAATTTTCCTTTAGTATAGACAAGAGGAGGAGAGTTGAAATGAGTGCACTTGGTGGATATCAAGGGTTCCTTTTTTATTCCATTTTATGAAAATTGTTTCTAGATTGATTATATGTGCTTCATAAACAATCCCTAAGATTTTTAGCACTTCCAAGTTGCCTGTACATCCCCAACACCTTGGTTTTATTACCTATTTGCATTGGTATAATGATTCCAAGTGTTTTATGTGGACTTAAAAAGTATTTAATTCCTTTTCATATGGATTTCAATCTTATTGGAACATGTGAACATGCACATATAGGAAGAATCATCATTATGCCAAGAGTGAGCACCATTAAAGGCTGGAGATAGTGTTTTATCAGTTAAAGTATTATTTCTCCTATGAGTATCTTCAAATAAAAGGTTATATACTTTTTTATAATCCTAAGATCATGGTTATGATATAATTAGAATTCAATGGACTAATGTAGATGAAATCTCAAAGCATGTGTGAACCAAGTGAGGTTTAAGAATGAACTTACATGCCTAGAAGACAGTCACCTATAGGAATATTTATGAATGCTTAGATAATGGGTTAATAATAGATGTGAACTTCATGATAGAGATTTGACAAGTTTAAAATCATTTTGAAGGTCTAGAAACATTAAAACATAGTCAAAACTACACTCAGACCCTTCATTGACACTCATAGAGGTGTAGAGTTCAAGAAGGCTAAAAATGGGAATACTTACCTTATTTTATCTATAAAAAGTCTCTTCTTCACAAAATGTCACCCGTTGGTGAAGGCATATGATGGTCTAAGTAATTTTAATGGTTTCTCTCTTGAAGCCTAGATGGAGATGTCACTTCTTGACATGAGAGGAAGTGGTCAAGTCAAGAGAGAGTGATGGCAAGTGAGATTCCAAATTATTCAAGTTTTCAATGGAAACACTTAGTGAATCATAGTGCTATTGAGACCAAATGAACCTTTAACTTGCAAATGGCATATAGTGCATTGGTGAATAGAGAATGATACATGGTCTCAAGGCAAGAGACAAGATCATACAAATGATAGATGGTCTTATTGACCTTAGATAACCCAATAAGTTGGAAACATAGTATTTAGGCATATATCCACCTATAGGAATCCTTTTATTCCCATAAATTGACACCTATAGTTTAGACTCCCAGCTCATACTAACCTAAGCTAATAAGAGATACAATTTGAATAATAGGTAAGGGTATAGGATGGAAGGGACATGTAAGAAACCATTATTATAATTATAATACCATATTTATAAGAGTATTAGAGTCAAGGATATAGAGAAGGTTTATCAAATTGAGTTTTTAAACCTTAGACTCAGTCAACCTAAAACCTTGCACACAATCATACCTCTAGAAACTAGTCATGAAACAATTTGATGTTGAGGGATATTAGAGAATATTAATAGCTTGATATTTGGTACATAAGGTCATTATGACATAAAATATACCTTCATGGTCTCTATTAAATTTTAATAATAGGGTAAGTGTCCTCTATCTTATCTCAGATAGAGGGCACTTTATAGTCAGGTAATCTTATAAACATGGTACATAAATAGAAAGAGGATAAAATGAATAGATAAAAAACATTATTGGATGTTTTATAGGGTTATTTTTAATAATAATAAAGGTTTAAAATTCCTTACATTCATTGTAACTTTCACATATGGCTATATACTCAAAAACATAGTTAATGTCTATAAGGCTTAAAAATGAACATGAGCCATCAAGGTGCCTAATGACATTAATAAGATCATGCAACCTTATCAAACACTTTGAGAGCCTTAACGGGATATTTGAGAGTTGATAAGACCCATTTTTTTATAGATATCAACTCAAATTAGCCATCTTTGGCCTAAAATTATCTCAGGGGTACCCATAATGTGAGTAGGAGCTCAAGAAGCCATTTTACTGTACTCATATCTATATGGACAGCATGAATGGTGACTCAAGTAGATATTTATATCTTATGGGAGTCTTTAAATTGATCTAAGTGGAATTAGTTCAAGGGTTAAACTTCTAACTTTTATGAATCAATGTTAAGAACCCAAATGACCTAAAACCCTCATATGAACCCAACAAATAAAATATGATTGAAAATGCATATAGGATGGGTAAAATGGAAATGAAAGTGTTTTTTACATGTTTTTAGCTCCCTCAATATCCTTTCCACCTAATTATTATGTACTGTCACTTGTATGGTTAGGCCTAATTTAGTGTTTCTTGCAAGATTTGAGTTGAATTATATGTAAAAAAGAGAATGGATATGTGAAATTTATTACGATAGGTGTGTAGGGATGTAATATAAATCCTAAAACTCAATTATCAACTTTTTAACTCATCTAAACCCCTTTTTCAGATTGGTAATTGTAGGTAGTCGTGAATAACATAGTGAGAAGAAATGTGACTATCAAAGTTGATTGTGAGAAGTGTTGCTTTGAATATTTTGAGGCCTATTTGATATACCATAGGACAAAGAGGACATTAATGAGTCATATAAAACCTATAAAATTAATATCCATGAGTATATAAAGTTCACTTGAGTGACAGGTGTGAAGAGTGAAATCTAGAGGGCTAATGTGTGGCTATAAATAGTAAACAACAAGTGTCCAAGAGAAGGCTTTCAATTCAAGGGATATGATGACTTATATAAATATTTTTTCACATATTTAGGTTATATGATATGTGTCAAGTAATTATGTGGTATTTTTGATAAGTCAAGTGGAATCCTCATCATCAAGATAGTTTCAAGGAGAATGGAGTGTCTCTACACCAACTTGAGGGAGATGTCCTATTTGTGATGGACACATGTTCAAGAAAAACTCATGACCTATTTTCCACTTTATTATCTTGCATTGTAACTAGTTTCCAAGTCTTTAAAATTTTCCTTGTGACCCTTCCACTTCACTTCTTCTCTCTCGTCTCCTATTCTCTATATATGTAAGCCATTTTGGCATTGTAAGGAATCCATAATTGGTATTAAAAAGCCCTACTAGTTTGACCTCTTGATTTCTCTTGAAATAATGTTTTGAAGTTTATTTTGTCTCTACAAATTTTTCCTAAGTATGTTAAATAGTGTATTTTAGTGACAAGTGATGAAGGTTTTCTCCTTGCTTCCATTCTACTCTTGTATGTATTATGTGAGTAGTAACATCTCTTCTCATAGGTCTCATGAAATGTATGTATTTTTTAAGTATATTTTGAAGTTTGAGAGAGACTAATAGTGTATAATATCATACCTCCTTTTAACCAACCTCTAGATATGCATAGCAATCTATCTTCATGTATAAACACTTATGCTAGAAGAACATTGAGTTGAGGTAAATTTTAGCAATTTTTTTTCATAGTATAAATACAAGTATGTTGGTGGAGTTATATTTGGTGTATCACCTCTATTATTATAGGTTAATTTCATTTTAATTCTCCCCTTTTCACCCCTAATAGTGATTAGTCCATTATAGTGTGTGATCCTAAAATATACATCAATGGAGCTAGCCCATAATCTATAGGTTTACCATTGTTATAAATAATCCACAAGTCTAGGGGTAATCCCATGTTATCCCAAATTTGAGAAGGTATGTTAGAATTATATAGGGAAAAAATTTAGGATATAAAATTTATATCACATCTAGTGGGACATGAAGTAGGAGAATGTTGTTTAAGGTGGATATTGGCTTTGATAACAACGAGGTTGTAACAATCCACTTACTCTAGTATCTAGTGACTCCAACATTTCAATATTGGTTGTAGAGTAATTCACTCTTTCATGCCTAAGTTAAACATAAGGTCTCTTACCAAAGGAATTTATTTTGATTTTTAATAGCTTCCTTATTATTAATATAAGGCAAACAGATTTGCTATCACCCATCCTTGTCTAAAAAAGCCATACCTTACTCAAAAGCCTATAAGAAAGTTTTTGATTGGCCCATTATTGAAAAGTCCTAAAGATACCATAGGAAGGAGCCTTCTTTTTATTACCTTCAATGGATATAGTTGTCTAAGACTTTCTCAATATGATGATATCCCCATATCTACCCTCAAAAGTGTTCCATCATACACTGGTGAGACTGTCATTAACCCTATTGAACATATCAGAAAAATTACTAACTTTTGCAATATCCATCACATAATTGAAGAGAACATAACAATAAGATTTTTGGATATATATTTCAAAGTTGAAACTCTTAATTTTTATAGTACATTGGCACTTGAATCAATCACCACATAGGATGAGTTGGGAGATGCATTGAGAATAATATTTGAGGATAAGAGCAACAACTTGTCACTAACTAAGCAACTAAACAACATAATTAAAGCACCTCAATAAGTAATTCAAGAATTTAGCATAATATTTTATAGCACATGGGATAGGATCACAATCTTGGTAAGACCCATAGCTCACCATGCTTACCTTTACTTTCTTAAAGCTTTTGATAGTGACATTTCAATGATGATACAATCTATAGGAGGTAACACTTTGCCTAATGCTTATGAAATGGCCATTAATGTAGAGAGTTTTTTGATATAGGATGGTAATATTGACCCAAGACCTCCTATGTCTCTATTCCCTAATTTTTAAACCCCTACACCTATTGTTTCTCCCATTCCTACACCTAAACACAAGCTTACTTCCCCTAGTCAATCAAGTAAGTCTAATGAGTTATACAAAATGAGAACTATGGAGAAAGAGATCTTAGGTTTAAATCATAGTATCCAATAGTATCAAGCAAGGCCTTTCCAAATCCACTATCAACCTAATCAATCATACCCTAACTATCAAGGAAATATACCACCTTTCTAAGGCCATCCTCAAGGTCAAGGACAACTAGTTCAAACAAAGTCATATAATGGATACAACCTCAATATTACCTATACCTTAAGAGCATTAGTGCCTACTCAAAATAACCTTAATCAAGAGCATGATAGTCATAATTCATGGGATTAACTTCATGATCCATCTTCCTATGTCAATGAGTCCTTCAATCAAGCCTTCATGGAAAGTTTGGGAACTATTCTAGCTATGACTCAAGATGAAGTACCAAATGGAGGATAAAATAATGGGAAGAGTACTCAAATAAGGCCTACATTATTCAATTGGATAAAAGATGACTCATTTGTTATGAATTATCAAGGGCATCTTATCAAATATTTAGGCCCTATAATTTCAAACACAAGGGTGAAGAGGAAGGTAATTAAATAGGTTCAAGGGGATGATAATGGTTAATCAATGAATGTTAAAACAACCCAAAGGGTAGTTATGTCTAGTAAAATTCCAAATACATAAGTATCTCAAAGATATCAAAATGATATGATTGATTTCATACCTAATAATTATTCAAGGTGTAGGCCTACTAGTGGACATGCAAAATTTAGTGGTCCTTTCACTGACGTTATAGAGAGGATGAAGAGGTCTCATGTGAATGTATCAATGTGGAATACATTGGAAATTATTGGACAAGAAAACCTAATTCAAGAGGAGCTATCCAAAATTATTTTGGCAACCAAATATCTTAGTGGTAATGAGGAAGGCTTGACAAATGCATTGGATCCTAGTGAAGGACAATTAAAAAAAAGTTGAAAAGGTAGACAAACCTCCTTTATATCTATCCATAATTGTTGGATATGTTTTGGTTCATAATTTTCTTATTGATAGTAAAGCTAGTACATGTGTCATGCCCAAGCAATTAGATGATAAATTGAACTTGAAGTATGAGACTCATTCCAAAGGAGTACTAAAATTGGAATTGTTAATTAGCAAGACCATTAACATAATCAAAGGTTTGTAACTTGTCCTCCATGATTGTCCTACTTTCATCATTTTTCAAGATGTTGTGGTGGTGGATGTGACACCTCATTTTTCACTTTATTTACCAAGATAGTTCACTACTAAGATTAGAGGTTATCTAAACTTTAAGACTAGGTATGGTGAAAATGTGACAATCAAATCTGAACCTATCTCTAGTTTTCATGTAGAACCATATGTGCATTATTCCTGTAATATGAATTACAATGTCATTGAAGAAGATGATCATCCTAGTGATCAAGAACATCTAACACTTCTTGATTTGATATCTGACTTGTACCTTGATGAATTAAGAGATAAACAATGTGGACTTGAATAAACGGGTCTTATATCTTACATACTCCATGAAGTATGTGATGGAAATCTTGAGATAGATTCTAATGACATTCTAGAGAAAGTTTCATGGGGAAACTACCTTATACACATGGATGATGATATGAATATCCCAACTATGACAAAGCATGATAGTTTTAGTAAACAATTAGTTTTTCTTGCCAAGGAAGAGAACACTCATGATCATGATCTCAAGAAGAAGTAGATGACATGTGTCAATAATTCAATGCCATAGTGTAGGAATTTGAGGAGGTAATTAGGTTTGTAACTTTTTCAAAGGAGTAAAGACATAATAATGATGTCAACCATGTTACTAATGAGCACAATGATGAGTGTGAGGTCTCTATCAAACAATAAAAAAACTTGTTAGACCATGACGTGTTTGATGAACATAAAAAAGATTGTCTTGATTACTCTTAATAGTAGATATATATTTTTTCAAATGGATTTGAAGTTGGGAAAGGTTTGATGCCTATAAATAATCAGATTGAGGAGTGTAAAGTGAATATGACAAAGTTCAAACAAGTTTAAAGGTAAAAAATTCATCTAAGAGAACTAAATGGAGTGTTCATGAGAGCTCCAAGTGGTGCATTTGTAGTCAACATAAGATCCATTAATGGTAAGTCATTTGACTATATCCATAAGCAAGTGTTCATTGACAAATATGCCTCATATGATGGATTCTTTTCATGGAACAATAGTGATGCAAGTAGAATTATCTTTGAACCTTGTTAAATAAATGAGAATGTCTTTTACCCCAAGTGCCTTGAGGTTTGGTATATATTAGGATAGGTGTATTTTTTTACTTATGTTGTGCATGTTTTCCCTAAGTGCTCATGAGAGCACAAGTGTGTGTTTTGTGTCTTACTTTGTGTGTGTGTGTGTGTGTGTTTTTTTTTTTTTAGTGTGGTTTGGTTTCTTTTCATAGGATTATCAATGTCAAGTGAAGTGTATAGGTGACTCTATTTCCCAAGGATAGGAAAAGTCAACTAGTCCTTAGTATAATAAACATGTTACCCCTAGGAAATTGCCAAAATGTTGACTAATTTTACTCCTATTTTAAATTAAGTTAACCTTGTTAAAATTTCAAAATTTAATATGGTATTTATAAGTTTTAAATTTCCAACATGGTCCTAATTGGGGTAAATTAATGTTTTGAAGGTCATGAAAATATGTTCTATAAGCCTTTGTTGTATTTGCCTAGTTGTCTTATGTCATTTTTGGCCACCTTTTGGAATTCTAATGAAATGTGTGATTTTAATACAAGAAAAAGTGTGTAAAGAAGATAAATATATTCCCACGTGTCAATTTTTTTATAAGGATAGTTTAAAACCAAAAAATTTGTAGGTTCAACCTAAAACCAAGATCACTATAAAAAGGGAATTTTTAGGTAGTTGTACGACTTAAATGACACAATTAGAACATGGGAAGGATTCAATAAGGTCTATTAATATCCCCAAAAGTCTTTTCCAATTCCATATGGCTTTGATAAATCAAAAAATGGAAAAAAATAGTTTTTATCTCTCATCACTCTCTTGGGCAAGTCAACAAGGTCAAATAGTTTTCCTTCAGTGCAGACAAGAGGAGTAGAGTCAAAGTGAGTGAACCTGGTGTCTATTTTTAATTCCATTTCATGTCAATAGTTTATAGAGTGATGGCTTGTGCTTCATGAACAATCACTAATATTGTTGGCACCTTCAAGCTACTTGTACATCCCCAACACCTTGGTTTTCTTACATATTTACATTATTTTGATGCTTCTAAGTGTTATATGTGGAATTGAAGAGTATTTTATTCCTTTTCATATGGATCTAAATCTAATTGTAACATGTGAACATGGAGATATAGGTATACTAATTCTTGTGCTAAGAGTGAGCAGCATTAAAGGTTGAAAGAATCAATTATAGTGTTCTTTCTCCTATGAGTAGATTTAGATCAAAGGTTGTATAGTTTTTTCCAATCCCAAGAGAATGGTTATGGTCTAAGTAGAGTTTAATGGACTAATGGAGATGAAATCTCAAAGCACATGTGAAACAAGTGAGGTTGAAGATTGAACTCACATGCCTAGTAGATATTCACCTATAGGATTATGTAGGAATGAATAAATAGTGGGTTGATAAGAGATTTGGACTTCATGATAGAGATTTAACAATTTTGAAATTGGTTTGAAGGTTTAGAAACATTAAAACATAGTCAAAACTACACTCAGACCCTTCATTGACACTCACAAAGGTGTAGAGTTAAATAAGGATAAAAATGGGAATACTTACCTTAGTTTCTCTTAAAAAGGTCTATGATCCACAAAATGTCATCTGTTGGTGAAGACATATGATGGTCTAAGCAAATCTAATGGTTTCCCTCTTGAAACCTAGATGGATATGTCACTTATTGACATGAGAGGAAATAGTAAGTTCAAGAGAGCATAATGGTAAGTGAGATTCTAAATCAGTCAAGTTTTCATTGGAAACACTCAGTGAATCATAGTTCTATTGAGACCAAATGAACATGTAACTTGAAAATGGCACATAGTGTATTGGTGAATAAAGAATGATACATGGTCTCAAAGGAGGAGACAAGTTCATATCGATGATAAATGGTCATATTGAATTTAAATAAACCAATAAGATAGAAAAAAATATATTTAGGCACATAACCACCTACGTGAATCCTTTGATTCCCTTAAATTGACACCTACAGTTTAGACTCTCAACTCAGACTAGCCTAAACTAATAAGAGATATAGTTTGAATAATAGGTAGGGTTAGAGGATGGAAGTACCACATAATAAACCATTATAAAAATTATAATACCATATTTATAATAGATTCTTAGAGGCAATAATATAGATAATTTTTAGCAAACTAAGTTTTCAAACCTTAGACTCAATCAACCTTTAACCATGCACACAATCATACCTCTATAAACTAGTCACAAGATAATTTGATGTTGAGGGATATTCGAACATAGTCATAACTTTATATTTGGTAAATAAGGTCATAATATCATAAAATATACCTCTATGGTCTCTATTAGACTGTAATAATAGGGGAAGTGTCCTTTGTTTTGTCTTAGATAGAGGGCACTTTATGGTCAAGTAATTTTATAAACATGGTACATGAATGGAAAGAGGATGAAATGAAGAGACATGAATCATTTTTGGATGTTTAATATTGTTTTATTGAATATTAAAAAAGGTTTAAAAGGCCCTCTAGTTATTGAAAGCTTCACAAGTGGATATATACTCAAAAACTCAGTCAATGCCTATAAGGCCTAAAACTGAACATGAAACCTCAAGGTGCCTAATACCATTCATAAGATCATATGACCTTCAAAAAAAATTTGATAACCTTTATGGGATATGGGAGGGTTTATAATAATCATTTTTTTGTAGAGATCAACTCAAATTGGCTATCTTTGGATTAAAATTATCTCAAGGGTACCCAAAATGTGAGTAGGAGCTCGAGAAGACATTTTATTCTATTCATATTTGTACAAATAGTATTAATGGCTACTCAAGTATATAGGGATAATTTATGGGGGTATTTAACTTGATATTATTATAATTAGCTCAATTGTTGAGCATCTAACTTTTATGAATCAATGTTAACCTAGATGACCTAAAATCCTCATATTAACCCGATAGAGAAAACATGAATGGAAATGCATAAAGGAGGGGTAAAATATCCATGAAAGTATTTTGAACATGTTTTTAACTGCCTCAATATCCTTTCCACCCAATTATTTCTTAATATCACTTATATGGACAAGCCTAATTCAATGTTTTTTGAAGGATTTGAGTTGAATTACAGGTACATAAGAGAATGCACAGGTGAAAACTATTGTGATATGTGTGTATGGATGTAATATAAATCCTTAACTCAATTATAACCTTGGTCAAGCCTATAAACCCCTCTTTCATATTGGTTATTGCGGGTAGTCTTGAATAGCATAATGAGAAGAAATATGACTATCAAAGTTAATTGTGAGAAGTGTTATTTTAAATATTTTGAGGTCAATTTGATAGACCAAAGTATAAATATGGATTTAGTTAGTTGTATAACACCTTTGAAATGAATCTCCATGAGTATCTAAAGGTTACTTGAGTGAAAAGTGTGAAGAGTGAAATCTAGAGGGCCAAAGAGTGACTTCAAATAGTGAACAAAAAGTGTCCAACAGAAGGCTATTAGTTGAATGGATATGATGACTTGAATAAATCATGTTTTCACCTCCTTATGTTATATGATATGTGTCAAGGACTTCTATGTTATTTTTGAGAAGTCAAATGGAATCCTCATCTTCAAGGAATTATCAAGAAGTAGAATGTAATGTCCCTATGCCAACTTGAGGGAGATATCATGTTTGTGATGGACACATGTTCAATAAAATCTCATGACCTATTTTAAAATTCATTATATTTCATTTTAATTAGTTTCCATGTCTTGACACTTGGCCTTGTGACCCTTCCAAATCACTTATTCTCTCTCATCTCCCATGCTTTATATATGCAAGCCATTTGGCACTATAAGGAATTCAAAATTGGAATGGAAAATCCTTGATGGTTTGACATATTAATCTGTATTTGAATAAATTTATGAATCTAATTTTTTCTCTAAAAATATTGCCTAAGTATGTTAATTAGTGTATTTGGATGGCAAGTGATGAATGTCTTCTCCTTGCTTCCATTATACTCTTGTATGTATTGTGTGAGTAGTATAATCTCTTATAACAAGTATCATGAAGTGTATGTGTTTTTTAAGTATGTTTTTAAGTGTGAGAGAGACTAGTATTGTCTGATATCAGACCTCTTTTTCACCCACCTCAGGATATGCATAGAATTCTTCTTCTATGTAGAAACACTTATGCTATAAGAACATTGAGTTCAGGTCAATTTTGGTAGTCTTATTTCTTAGTGAAAATTCAAGTATGTTAGTGGATTTATCTTTGGTGTATCACCTCCATTAGTATAGGTTAATTTCAGTTTCCTTCTCCCATTTTCACCCCCAATAGTGAATAGTCTAGTGTAGTGTGTGAGCCTAAAAGATAGATCAAAGGAGCTATACCATAATCTAGAGGTTTACCCATTTATAGATAACCCATATGTATAGGGGTAATCCCATGTTATCCACAATTTGATAATGTCTCTTATACTTATCTATGGTGTAAATTTGGCCTATAAAAATAACCTCTCAATCTATGTCAAACTAGTAAATATCTTACTCAAAAATCTTCAAATCATTAGATATGCATTATTGTCTCTTTAAAAATAACATCAAACTTGTATAGTTTCATCAATAAAAATGACCTAGGGTTGATTATATTTACCCCAAACAATCCATGACTAATTTTCAAAATTAAATCATTATATGGGTTAGACCATTTTCTTATCATGTTGGTGGTGTGATAAATTACCCAAATGGACTTATATAAATAAGAATCAAACCTACTCTTGTTAATCACTTGTAAATTATCTATCAATCATATATATAGTAATAAACATTGAGAAAGTATTGCCTATTCTTACCAAATTATAAATTAGTCACTATCAATGACTAGCCAAGTTTGAAACACACCAAGCCAAATTAAGAATGAATATTGTCAAATATAAAAATATAGATTCTAGATGCATTCATGTAACAAAGGAACATAGTTTCAAATTTATAATAAGGGGAATAACTACATGTATATTTACTTCACTCTTTATAGTATTCAATCATCAATGGGGATAATAAGGGTTAACTTCTCCCATTATACTTTCCAAGTTTTTATGGGTTTATACCCATTCAAAAGAAAACATAGGGTTTAAAAGATAAGGAGAATAGTTTATTCAATCATCATGATCATGCACACTAAGGTATTAAAATTAGGAATATTTGATTATATAATCATAAATATCTAAGTCAACCCAAGATAGTAACATCAACCTCAATCACTAGCATCAGTGTTCTAACTTAACCTAACATTTTTCACCATGCATGTACAAATAATTAGTTTTAGATTCAAGAAAATCACATTCCTACTTATATCCCTTTCCAATAGTCATTCAATAAATCAAGAAAGCTAAGTAACCCAATTTATTTAATACTTTATATACTTAGCATATCAAATCTATTTTAGTATTTTAAATTTAGATTCATGCTTGATTGTTAGACTTTATAATATAAATTACATTTTATTTTATATTTTAATTAAGGTTTTACAATCCAAATTTGGGTAAAACATATTGGTGAACATTAATATTTCTTGAATTATGACAAATCATAGGTCTCCTTTAGGGTTTAATTTTTTTAGGGTTTTCAAAATTTAATTTTAGGAATTAATGATTTTCTATAATACTAAAAATACACATGGATATAATGAAGAACACATATATTTTCTTACTCAAACCATGTTTTTAATAATTTCATATTTTTCTTATTTTATATATACAATTGGGATCAATTATGCAAACAAATGGATCAAATATTTATACACTAGTATGGCTGAAATTAATAAGGATCATTATGTATCCTTGCTTAATCCATATTCTTGGGACATCCAAACTACATTAATACTTATTGCTACTACACATTCCCTTTATGGAGTTATTATGAATGTATAATATTCAAATATTCATGAATAAGAAACAACTACTATGAATATATTTGATGATGTCAATTAAAGATAATTAATTGAATGTATAGACATAGGTATATAAATGCATGATGTAATGTTATATGTAGTGAGATATGAATATAAAAATTGGCTCAAGTTATTACATATATAAAAACATATGACCCATTATGTGATATCAACCAACCCTTTCAACTTAACAACATAACCACAAGTGTTCATAATCCTATTATTGCTATTTTTCCTACATTTAAACCTTCGATCACATATGTGATGTCCACCCCAAGTGTGGGGTAAACACATGGATTCCCACAAGTTTCAATACCTATTCATAATTATATGACATATTAATATCTTATGATGGATATGCATATTACATCACTAACCTCACTTATTACACATTCCCTTGAGCAGACTATTTTTTAGACTTGCATTCAAAGGTGTTATAGTTAGAGCAAGATATATCTAAATTTAGTCACTCAACAAGTTTTTATGCATTGAATCATAAACTATTATTCCCAAAAATAGTTTCTTATCCCTTAATTATAGTATTTTTATATCTTGAGCTTCTAACTTATGATGGTAAAGGTGATATTGAACAATGCCTTAAATCCTTCCACATAAAATGCTAGATCACACATCAAATGAAATATTATAAACCAAGATAATCCAAATAATTATCAAATACTATGATTTGTGAGGTTTCTATGACCTCACCCTATAATCAATTAGATCATTCAAACCTTTGGTAAATTAGTTTCTAACACACTTTTCCATCAAGATTGATTAGAATCTATCATATATGGAAGTTTCCAAACTCGAGTAAGGGTCCAATGAGCCAATTAGTGATTATGTACTATGTAAAAAGACCATGCTATCTAAGATTATTGATTATATGGAAAATAATGATTTACAAGACATCATTAATCAAAAAATTCTTACACCACTACATGATTCAATATTATTCAATAAATTAAAGTCTTTTTGATGAATTATGCCATATAGTGAGAGCACGAGAGTCAAACTCAACTTCGAACAAACTCAAGTATGCACCTAATACTCCAAGTACTACAACAACTAAATTTTAAAGTAATACAAACTACAAGGCTAAATCAAAGGATAAAAATAATGAGGTAAAGATAATAGTTAATAAAGTATCATAAAATAAAAATCAATTACAACTATAAAATCCATAAAAGAAACAATTTTCATGATTATCATCACGTCCTCATGTATTGCTATAAAAGTTACTTAAGTGCAACCACCTCTATTTCCCTCCACCACAAGATTTTGATGCAAGTAAACCTACACATAAGAATTAAGATAGAAATATAAATTAATATTATCATAAATCTCATGGACATTATACAAAAATATCTTTCAAGTTAAGACATAAGATAAACTATGTTATTGATGATAATAATAATATTAAGTTATGCACACCTACATAAGAGTCTAATTCACAAAAAAATGGAAATTACAAAGTGAAAATATTCAATGATCCATTTACCAAACATGATATAATAGAGACTAAGGATTATTCAAAAGTACATAATGAATATAATGAACATCCTCCACCTATGACATTATTGGGAAAATCAAAGTCTGCATAATAAAGAAAGTGTTGAACATCAGAATATATATTTCAAACCATAACAATATTCTCCCAAACTATCTATATATTTCATATAAAATTATTACAAATATATAGGAAATTGTTTTCCTATAATTGGGGAAATCATATCTCCACCACAATCTATGTATCTCCCTATAATAATTCAATCTTATAACCAAATAGATAAATCAAATCACCCCATATATTATCATTATGAATAATAACAATAATATACCAAACAAATATTAATGTATTATTTTTTATCTAACAATAATTAAATTATTACAAATCAATAACATGAACACACCTCAACATTCACACCCTTATTAATGTCTTACCTGCTTGGGTAAGACTGCCAGGGTTCCCTTTGGAATTCTGGGATGAAAAAAATTCACAGTTATTGGCAATTCTATTAGCCAATATGTCACTACAGATCATACAACTAGAAAAAAGTCTAGATGTGTGTATGTTATACTTTGTGTCAATGTTGAAATTCATAGAACTCTCCCTGCATCCATAGAGCTAAACACTAAATATGGGACCTGGACTTAGCCGATCACTTATGAAAATGCTACCACTTTCTGTCAAATATGTAAGATAAAGGGACATTTAATGACACAATGCACAACAAAGCAAAAGGGGAGGAAAGATGATTCCTAGATTGAAGGGGAGGATCAAGCTCTCAATTACAGAAAGAATAGCAAGCAGGAAATGGGGAATAATGTAGAAAATCTTGACAACACAGAAAAGGGAGAGGAGGAGATGGGAAAGGAGGATATGACTAGTAGTGGGGAAAAAGCTATCCCAAAGGAAAATATAGTATCATATGATAGTCAGAAGGCTATATTTAACACAGCTAACCCTCTAGAAAAATAGACTAATATGTCTAAGGAAGGAGAAAGAGGTAACCTTTTGATAGAGGAAGTCAATGAAGAAGACAAAGTTCTAAGAGTTGGATAGGAAGAAGTAACTCCAAAAAGTCCCACTAAAGGAGAAGCAGACCCACAGTTAAATACAAACATTTTCCATGCTTTGGAAGTCGGAGACTAAGTAGGAAACTACTTAGCAATAGGTGTAATAGGACAAAGTGGTATTAATGAATAGAAGGAATGGGTTACCCCAAAGAAAAAGAACCAGAAAGGCAAAAAATATGTAGATGTTGGCACTGAGCCTAAACAAGGGAGACCAACCCTAAGAGAAACAAGACAAAGAGAGATTGTTAGGGAGATTGCCAATGGTAAATAGAAAACACTAGAGACCTAACCCCCCAAACCCTCTAAATGAGAATATTATCTTGGAACCTGAGGGGATTTAACAGTCCCTTAAAGTAGTTTGAGGTTAAAAACTACATTTTAGATAATAAATTAGATATTTTATTACTCCAAGAAGTCAAGATGAATGAGGAGAGTTTTACGAAAATTACTACCTATATATGGCCTAAGGCAGCTTTTTACATTAGTCCAGCTGAAGGGGCTTTAGGGGGATTGTAACTATGTGGAATAGTGCTAAAATATAGGGGTCTCTTATGGCTTATAATAAGCACTTCTTTATTACCAATTTTTCTATGAAATCTTTGAACTGGTCATTGATCAATGTCTATGGACCGAATAATAGAGCTTTGAGACAAAAATTATGGATAGACTTGAGTAATTTCAAGAATAATCCCCAGAACATTAGATGGATATTAGCCAAAGATTTTAACACTCCTCTATATCCTTCTAAAAAATAGGGTGGAATTATGGATTACTTAGATATCATGTTCAACTTTGTTGAATTCATTAATGATTGGGGATTATGGACATAGAGCTATAAAACCAAAATTTTACTTGGACCAATAGAAGAAGAGGAGATCAAATGATTCAATTTAAATTAGATAGATTTCTTATATCAAGCAACTGGAAGGATTATCATAATATGCAAGTGTAGGCTTTCCTTAGAACCATGTCTGACCACTACCTAATCTTCCTCAGTTGGAGAGAACAGGGACATTCCGGACCTTCCCCATTTCATTTTGAAGCTATGTGGATCAAACATAAAGACTTTAGAAAAATGGTGGCCCAATGGTGGAAAATTCCCATTCAAGGTACTCTTATGTTTAGAATAGTCAAGAAACTCCAGTACATTAAACAAGAAGTTTATGGATGGAATAGATATATCTTTGGGTAGGTCTTCTAGCAGAAGAAAAATATAGTGGGAAAACTCAATGATATATAGCAATTGATAGATTAAGGGGATGACTCTGAGGACACTTTAGAAGAAGAGAATGCCCTATCTTTAGAATGGAAGAATCTTATGGAAAGAGAAGAGGTTTTTTGGAAATAGAAATCATGTGTTCAGTGGCTTAAAGAGGGGGATAGGAACACTGCCTTTTTTCATCTCTTAGCTATGAAACATAGGAAAGCCAACTCAATAACTAAGCTTGTCCTAGATAATGGTGACATTATTATCGAGGATAATGAAATAGGGGATCAAGATAGGGCTTTCTTTCAAAATCTGCTTATGAAATAAAATAATAATGATAGAATTGATAGACCTATGAATCAATTCATTGATAAAATCCCCTATTTGATAATGGAAGAAGATAATCTAGAGATGTTAAAGCCTATACTTGAGGAAGAAGTCCATGCTATTTTATTCTCCATGGGTGTTTTCAAATCCCTGGGTCCTAATGGCTTTCCTCCTATATTATTTCAAGAATATTGGGAGATAGTAGGAGCGGACCTCATGGCTGTTATTCGTGATTTTTTCAAATTAGGTAAATTTTTAAAACAAGTTAATAATACCTTCATAGTACTTATTCCTAAAAAATCACAACCTTCACACCTCGCTAATTTTAGGCCCATTAGTCTATGCAACACTATGTATAAGTTATGTACTAAAATGTTGGTCATGAGGATTTAACCTTTGCTAGACAAAATTATTTCTCCTACTCAAAAAGGTTTCATCCCGAGCAGGTAGATTATTGATGCTATGATCACCACACATGAAACTATTCACTCCATGGATAAGAGCATAATCCCTAGGATGGCTCTTAAGCTTGATATTTCTAAAGCTTATGATAGATTCTCATGGACCTTTTTGTTCCAAGTGATCAGAAAATTTGGGTTTAATGATAAAATGTCTCACTTGTTATGGAACGTTGTCTCTTCTACAAAATTCTCAGTCTTGGTTAATGGTATTCCTAAAGGGTTTTCCTCATCATCGAGAGGAATTCATTAGGGAGACTCTCTCTCTCCCCATACTTATTTATCATTATGGCAGAGGCACTAAGAAGATACATACAAGTAGATATAGCCTCAAAAAAGCTAGTGGGCATTAAACCTACCTCCTCCCTTCATCCTATGGTGGTACAGTAGTTTGTGGATGATACCATCTTCTTTGGCATCTCATCGATGATTGAAGCTAGAAGATGAAAGAATATCTTAAATAATTATGCCAGAGAGTTGGGACAAAGGATAAATTTCTAGAAAAGCAATGTGTATTTCTTCAACACTCCTAATGAACTTAGACATATAATCATTGATATATTAGAATGTGTTGAAGTTGGCCTACTAACTACCTACCTAGGTCTCCCACTCTCGATCAAAGAGGTATCTCCTAGTTTTTGGAATGGAATTATGGAATGAATGTAGAGGAAAATTCTTGGTTGGAAGGAGAAACTACTCAGTAGTGCTGGTAAATTGCAACTTCTTCGGGCTTCACTGCAAGGTATTCCTACATACTTCCTATCTCTTTTTACAATTCTTGAATATTTTTCTAAGAAACTAGAACAGATCCAAAGGAAATTTTTATGGATGGGAGTGGAAGACAAATAGAGAATGTCTTTAGTCAGATGGGAAAAAGTGTGTCTTCCAAAATCTCATGGTGGACTTAATATTAGATCTATCAGGAACATGAGCAAAGACCTTCTCTCAAAAGTTAGTTGGAACTTGATCCATAAAAACAATGATTGGGGGGAAATAATGTATGCCAAATACATGCATAACATTCATGATTCCAACTTTCTTCAATAGATGGGATTACCCCAAGGATCTGTGATATGGAATAAAATGCTAAAAAGTAGAAGCCTTCTTAAACAAGGAATTAGATGGAAACTTGGAAATGGCTGGCATATTAAATTTTGGGATGATATCTAGTTAAAGGACAAGGCTCTCATCACACAGGGAAACTATGGAGAGATTGTTGACTTGACTACCCAATTTTTTAGAGATAGGGTCAGTGATTATATGGAAAATAACAATGGGATGAGGAGCTGGAAAAATCTTTTAGATTGTTGTGTTCACCAGCTTGATCCTTTCCCAAGAGTTTAGGAGATCCAAAATTGCATTTAGGAGATAAAAGTCCCTCTCTTCCCCTAGAAGGATGAATAATATTGGTGGCCAGATAAGAATGGATCATTCTCTATCAAATCTACTTACCATCTACTCATTCCTGAAGCTCAGAATAAAGATGTATGGAAAAAGGTTTGGAAACATAAACTTATTTTAAAAATTAACATGTATTGGTGGGTTGCTACTCATAACAAAATCTTTACTCAGGATAACCTTCAAAAGAGAGAGTTTACTCTGGTTAATAGATGTTTCCTATGTGGTTCAAAAGAGGAATCAGTTTCACACCTCTATATCCACTATGAGTTTGCCTAAGAATTATGGGGCACAATACTTAACAACTTTGGTATTTAATGGGTCTGCAATTTTGACCTTAAATAAGTAATTCTCAGCTAGAACCCAACCTTCACACATCCCTAGCTTATGTAATTATGAAAGCAAGCTCTGCCATGTTTGAGTTGGACTTTATGGAAAGAGCGCAATCACAAAATTTTTAGGGACACTACTAGAAATGCTTCTCAGGTGTTTAACTCTTTTGTTAAGACCATTATGAAAAGTGTTACAATATCTCATATTCATGTTGTGGAGAAACCCCTATCTCAAATTGAAAACCAAATTGTAGCCAAATGGAAGGTTTTAAATGAGATCCCTAGGTATAATAAGTCCAAAATGATACAAAGACTTAATACTAAATGGATCCCCCCTAAACCTAATTGGATGAAACTCAACTTTGATGGGGAATCCAAGTTGGATGGTAAAACTAGTAGAGGAGGAATTATAAGGAATGATAAAGGATGGATGTCTACTATCTATGCTGGTGGAATTGGATGCCAGAGCAACAACTATGCTGAGGCAATGGATTTACTATGGGGATTAAAATTAGCTATATCCCTAGGAATAAGGAACTTGAATATACAAGGAGACTCTAAGATGGTCATAAATGCCATTAATAAAGCATCAAATGTGGGAATCAAGCTAAAAGACATCATTACTAATATCCAATTTATTTTACAAAAGTTTTTTGAAGTTGAGATTTCCCATACCTACAGAGAAGGCAATAGGGTCGCTGATGCTTGTGCTAACCTCGGTCAACAATTTTCAGGTTGGAGGGTGTGGCGAAAAGGTGTTCATATAACCTTAAACATTAGCAAGATCATTCAAAAGGAGATGACTTGTCAAGAATGAGGTGCATTGATGACAAGGATAACTCTCAAAGGTGGTCCACATGGAGAGGGCCATTAGGGATCTCGAAACTTGATAACCTTAGTACTTTCTTGGCAATCATTCATAATTCATTGTATCATGAGGTTGAGGCACATGGGTCTCATCATGAAAATCAAGGGGAAATTATTTTCAAGCATAGGAGTAGACAATGTCATCACTGTAGGGCATTTCATAAAATGAGCTATCACATCTGCATTCTACATAAATAGAAGCAAGGGTTAGCTACTAGTTCAAAGCTAAAGGGGGAACTTAGGAACTCCACTATCTGGGTCTACAAATATAAAATGGGGGGAGACCATATTCAAACTGAACCTATCTCCTATTATGAATTTAAAGATAATCCACTGGTTTGGCATTATTGTAAAGAAGGGTGTATTAGCCCATATTTGGAAAGGTTGAATGGTTATGATGAAAACTTGTCTGAGTAATTTATGAGATCTTTTCATTGAATAGGCAAGTCACAGTGGGTGGAATTAGTTTTGAAATCTTTGAAAAGGTGATTTTTATGGCCATGGGAGTGACCATGCAGGGTATAAAAATTCAAAGGAAAACCAAAATCATGGATATGGCTAGCCATAAACTATTTTTGGGTGAGGGAGAAGAACTTTTCCCATATCAAGGAGGGTTCGAGCACGCTAAAATTTTGGAGCCATGGGATGGAGTGTGATTCATTCTCATGAAGTGCTTCACTCTCAAGGGGTGTTTTACTAAGTTTTAGAATTACCACCTTCCTTTTTTAAATCATTTTAGGTGCAATGTTATTATTATATTTCCTTTTTACTTGCTCTCCTCTTTGGGACACTCTGTCTTAAGGGTGAGAGCTAAAATGGCTAAGAAGCTGGATATAAACCCTATTCTCCTATACCAGGGGCTAATTTTCTACCTATACAACTTTCACCATGCCCTCGAGCCAACTAGGAATATTAGAGTTAATAGTGGAGACATTCCTTCCAACCCGGTGTCTAGTGATGCTATTGACGAGTCCTGGGTTTCCCCTGCTCCTACCAAAACAAAAGATGTCTCTTTCTCCACCCATGAAAAGACCCCTATTGATACCCCCAGCTTCTTTATGAGCAAGAAGGATAAGAAGAGAAAGGGTGATGAAGAGGAATAAAATATTAAAGAGACTATGGAAGGGACCCATAGGAATCTGGGTAGGGCCATGGGGGGCCAAGGTGGCAAATCTCACAAGCCTTCCAAAATTTAAAGAAGGATTCCCCTCAAGAGTGTAAAAGTCAGGGTGGATTGCTGGTAAACCTGACCCAAAGGCTAAATTGATTGATTATTTAGAAAGTGCTTCGAAAGAAGCAACCCAAGAGGAAGAGTCTGAGGAGCTATAAATCCAAGAAATTTCAGAGGACACTAGAGGGAAGCAGGCTACTAGGGATTTTGAGGTTACTGAGGAGCAGGGTGCTGACACTATGGAAACTATTGATAATAAGGGAAAAATTTATGTCAAGGAAGCTGGTGAGGGCACTGAGAATGAGACTAATTATAAAACTATAATTGGGGCCCTGAAGGATCGCATTCAGAAGTTGGAGAAGGGCTCTGCCAAAGGGCTTCAAAATACAATTTTGTTGAACATGTCTATGCTGGAAGTGGTGGGTAATACTGGGTATGCTGACAATGTAGAGAATGAGAAACTTACTGATCTTATCAGATCAATAGCTATGTAAGGGGAGACCTCTCTAACTCTGGTCTTTCCATTGCTTGTGTTTTGTTTTTTCTGTTATTCTTGGCTGTGTTATCATCTCTCTAAAGGCATTTTTTGTTTGTTTTCCTTCATATCTTTTTTTATTATAAAGGGTTCAGCCCCTGGTTTTCCACCTTACTTTATCAAAAACATTCACACCCTTATGAACATTATTAATCCTATTCTACACCCCCTTAATGTGAGCATGGGGAGAAGATACATCTTCAAGAACTGGTACAAATAAAATTATATGCCAACACATACTTTTATGTCTACATACTACTGTCTAAATATTGTTGTCTAGATATTGATGCACACTACTAATACTATGAAAAGAATGAATCTCAAATTTTAATCCATGTGAATTCAATGAACATTTCACTGGCTGATCATCTCCATAAAGAAGTAAGGCAATTAGAGGATCTCTATAGTTAGAGGATTTTTGTAGTTAGTTTCCATCCTATACAACTGTTGCCACATTCCATTAAATATACACTCTCTATTTCCCCCAAATATTAGAGGATTTCTAAAACAT
Organism: Torreya grandis; assembly: GCA_037957365.1. NCBI lineage: Eukaryota > Viridiplantae > Streptophyta > Pinopsida > Cupressales > Taxaceae > Torreya > Torreya grandis. The sequence goes on from JARHVA010006218.1 coordinate 948,189, forward strand.
TAGGGTAATGGAAACACACAAAACATTATAAAATCAAATATCATGAGGAATAAATCCTCATTATCATCTTATGTAATCTCTATTAATGTTTGTTGCCACTCAAATAAAAATAACATAAATAGTTTCCATTACCACTAAATAACTATCCTTGGCATTAGCTGATTTTTTACAAAGCACATCACACTAAAATAATATAATAACACACCACACATGTGAATAAGAATGCTCTTATGTTCTTATTCACACATCTGAAAAAGATTATGCCACTAAAGTAGAAAGTGACCCTGTCGCTAGTGGTTAACAAGAGGTTATGAAACATCTAGCCTCAATTTCCTCATTTCTCCAATAGATGAATTTATTCACTCTATAAAAAATGTAGATGAATCTCATTCTGCTATTTTTAATAATACAACCCCCTCATAATACTGACACTTTTGGCATTTAACTGGGGACATTAGGATCACCTAAAAATGCATCTATAAGGCAATTTTTTTTTGACAATAATGACTCTTTTTTGAATCTTTACAGACATACTTGTGACTTTTAATGACACATTAATCAAATACACACACATAAAAATCATAAAAAACTATTAAGACTATATATGACATTAGATTTGTAATAACAATTTAATTATAAATCTATTTTAAATACTAATTGACACTTTGTAATGACAACTTTATTGACACTAATAAAAGACACTTTTGATTTTGATTTTTAAAAATTTGATGACTATGACACAAAATAAGTTTATATGATAAATGTAACATCTAAAAACATATTTTGACAATTACAAAAAGGAATACATTATACTAGACTTAAAAGGAAAATGAAAAACCCAGGAACTAAACTAAAAGAATTTAAGGCTTACAAATTAACACATGGATTATAATTATTGATGCATGGATGATGGGAGGCTTCATACTCATAAGATCCTTAGATGTCTATTTGATCAAAAAAATAAATCATTATTATTAGAGCTTCCATGATAGTATCAAATATGCTCTCTGCATAGTGATTTAGAGAGAGAACTATGACTTTTGAAGAGTTTTAGTATCAGTAGTAACTTTGAGAAACACATATCACAATGTGAACAAGTCATCAAGAACATAACAACACTAAATATATTTTCATTATTATTTGTGATAGATTCTCGATGTAGAATGGAATATCACTGTACAAGATTGAATAGATTTATATGAACATTAGATGAATAGCTATATAATCTTAAGTGAGGAATATAAATGCATATGGTATTTAGATCAACATATATGCAGTTTTTTTCATATCTATAGCTAAAGAATATACATGGGTAAATGTTGCATGGCATATTCAAAATTGACAAGATCATATCCTTGCAAGAAGAGTGTAGATAGATCTAATGATATATGGTAGAAGCAAAACTTACAAATGTGAATAAAATGTAAATTACCTTAACATTTGATAGAAATGGCAAATGGACAATGGATCTGAAGAGTTAGATAGAGACACGGGTAGTCTTGATCAATTATTAATATCCATTTACCATTCACCCATACATGGTAGATCATAAAATACCATCAACAGAATTTCTCATCCATAGGGACAAAGTGCCAAGAAATTGACCCTAAAAATGCCCACTTTGATACCATATATTAGGAAAATTAGAGTTTGCACAACAAATAAATAGTCGAACACTAGAATATATATTTCAAATTGCAATAATATTCTCATACATTGTCTGTATATTTCATATGAAACTATTAAAAATATATAGGAAATTTTTTTACTATAATTGGGGATATCATATCTCTACCACAATATCCATATCTCCCTATAATAAATCAATCTAACAACCAACTAACTAAATAAAATCACTGTGAATATTATTGTTATGCATAATAATAATAATATACCAAACAACTATTAACATATTATTGTTTATCTAATAAAAAATACATTATTATAAATTGTATTATTGGTACACATATAGGCATATTACCATAGTTACCTATGATTACATTTTATTATAATGATATTTTCAATGTTGATTCATATCTCCACACACTATTCATATGAGCTTGTATCAATAATCAACCCATACATAGTGCCATGGTTTATAATGGGTCAAATGAGAATATGTGTATAGTGACACTTCTCAACACATTTAGATACACAAAATAAGATTTAAAATATACTACATGAATGGTTAAGGGATTTTATGGATATACACATAACACTCTTAGACACACTATGTTACCTCGTAAGGATGGATCTATTATAGTTTCAACATTATTTATTGTCTTACCACGAATATTATTCTTTGACATGTTAACACTCCCTTATATACAAAATATCCATGTGGTACAATCTATAGTGCATTAATCTATCAAATATATACACTAAAATAAGGTAGTTACACTTTTATGCATCTGACGTGAATACCATCTTCACCAAATGGTATCTCCTCCTCCACATCCACTTCCACCATATTTGGTTGTTACACTTATTCAGGAGCATTATGTAGATTTATTTATTATGCCTATGTATGATCTTTCTATAAACTCAAATTATATGAGATTATTTGACTCTCCTAGGTATCCAATTTAATATTAGTCTTCACATCAGAGAGTTATTTAGAGCTCATAAAGGCCATTATCTACTATAACATGTAATAAGCCAGCAACATGAATAGTTTAGTGTGTTCCATAATGAACATAGTAACTGATACACTCTCCTACTATAAAATGGACCCCATATATTCCTCAAACTTATATATTTATTAATCATACACATGATACTATGAGTAATGATGATATCCACACTACAACACATGATTCCTTTTCATATTTTTATATACCTACATCTAGTACTTTTCACACATGAAAGACGACCCTTGTACTAAATGATATAGAAACTCCCAATGATGGTATTATTGGTTATCACCTTTAAAACTTAAATATAAATAAAAAATACAAAAAATCAAATAATTGAAAAAAATATTAAAAACATTCAAAATATTTTAAAAATTAAAAGTCAATTCCTAAACATGATAGGTTTACTAATTAGACTATTTACATTTATTATTTATCACATGTTTGGTATATTAAATATTATTTTTCATACCCACATGCATGTCATGTTATATGAGTGTGATTTAGGGCATACATATCACACACTAACACATACATGTTGGACTCTCCTATACCCAGTGACCATGCCAATGCTAGGGGAATTTTATTCCACATGTCACATTATCATAAGTTATGTATTTCTATGACATCTTACCATGTTGAGATATATATATTTCTTACACATGTCATTGTAGTTAATCATATCTTACATAGTATTACATGGATATGTTATTTTACTATGCTATGTTACTAACATACATGAATGGTGTAAACTAGTTTTCACTTATTTTATACTTCATTGATGAAATTAATATTTAATTTAGTCTAATCATTGATTTTATATTATATGTATACCTTATCCTTATTTTTTGAAACATATTTATCACCCTTGATCATGGCCCCTTGGCCTTATTTATCATGACATATTTATGTCCCCTTTTTATGGCCCTTGGCCTTATTTTTTACAACATCTTTATGTCCCTTATTTTTAAACCCTAGCCTTATGTGTGATAATTCATAACTATGAGTGGATAAATATAGGATTTTATATTAAACTTATTTAATTTTTTGAGCTTTATAATATTTATAAATTTTTGGGTGTCATGATCTATGTCACTCACCTTCCCTTTTTGTGCGGTGTCATGATTCATATCACGCACCTCTTTCATACATATGATTATATATTTCTTATATAAATTATGGTTAATAATATGTTCCTAATTATTTAAATATGTTACATACATGCTTTGATGACATATAAATTTTTAAAATGACATATTCTCTACATGTTAACATGATTATACATTATTACATATTTATGCATTACATGATATAGTTAACTCTTCTTTGAAGATGAGGGACTTATAGGATACATAAATAAATTTAAAATGGGGGGGAATATTCATGGGATTTTCATTTTAAAATGTGCCTAAATGAATAATAAATGATATTTTGGACATAGAATACATAATTTATAGATTCAGAGTGGTTCAGGTATCACACATGTAATAAATATTTACACATTGATACATGTTATATGGGTATATGTCATTCATATGTACTCAATTTATACATATGTGAATTGTATAATACACATTCATATACATTTGAGTACATATGCCATAAAATTACGCATATTTTAAAGGGTCATAAAGTACATATTCTCACATATAGATACATTTGAGATATAGGTTCTTAGATTTAGCATATAGACACATAACATTCTATATCAGGTAGAACATATTGAGTAGGGCACAATAATTGTTAATACACATATACACTATTAAAATTTTCATGTAGCATAGATCTAGTGAGGCATGATACTTATTCATGTAAATTTACAGCTTTTGTATTGAGCATTATTTTAAAAAATTATTTATAAAATATAATTTTATGGTAGTAGGTAGTGATCAAAATTGAATCTATAAGTCCAAATTTAGTATTAAATTCATGATTTTAAGTTAAATTATATTGAGGTTTAATGACACTCAACAACCATGGTGTTACCCATAGCAATCACATTTTTTGGTTACCACCTTAACATCTTGAGGTTCACAATCAATTACCTGAGTTAGTATAGTTGGTGTTTAGTGACACTTAATTTAATTAATACTAATTTAAATTTATTAGGTTTGAGGAATTTATCTTCCCAACCAAAGGTATTTCATAGTTACACAAATTTTGGGAACAGTCACCCCAAATCTCCATGTACTTCAACAAGGAAGCACAATTTTCCAATGCTTCAACATGGAAGCATCATCTCCAATAAGTTACAAGGTAACATAGTTTACTCAAATACATGTACTCATTCCATGTTCTTAAACTGCTTTTAATTTTCAATTTTAGATTTTAGACTTCACATATGGACATTGAGTGCTACATTTTCATTACACATTTGCATGTATAAAAAGTGTAGCTTTGGATCCATATTTTAAATATAAATAAGGTTTTACACACTTAGGTATATGTTATCTTTTTACTCTAGTATTTGTACTAAATTTAAATACTAAAATAAAATGGGGGAATTTTTACACTAAATATAATATTAGACACTTCACAATGTCATTTTTGACCTACCTTAACCATACATGACTTATGTGAACAAATATGGCTCTTTTTCCATTATCTAACATACACATTCTTATTATGAGACCCACCCTCACATTTTTCTATCAATAACCTATAAAAAACTCTCAATCTATTTCCAACTAGAAAAATATTTTGTTCAAACACCTCTAAATAATCAAATCCACCTTCCTATATTCTAGACACTAACACTAACCTCAAATAGTTGTTTCAATGGAGTTTAGCTTAGGATGACATTACTAATCATTGACTCACAAAGAATACTTTTAAAAATTAAATAATTCCTATGGGTTGGCCCATTTTCATAGCATGTATATAGCATGTGTCAAACCCACAGATAGTACCCACTTGACACTTATCTATAAATCATCTTTATAGTATTGTATATTAATAAACAATTATGTATTCTTCCCAAATTTAAAATGTGTCACCAATAATATTCATCATCCAAGTATTAAACACACTAATCCAAGTCAATTTAAAATATTATCAAGTATTAAAATCTTAATTCTAATGCATTCATATAACAAAGGAACACAATTGCACATTCACATTAAATGAAATGACTACATGTAGTTTTTGGATTGATTTCCCTCTTTAGAGTATTAGATATGGAGGTAGTAGTAAATCATCAATGATTATGATTGGGTTAAGCTCTGTTAGGATTGTGGAGCTAAAAGCTTCACTGATGCAGATACGGAGGAGGTTGCAGGAGAGTTGCTGAGTGCCAGAGACACCGGCGTCGGTCAGGCCAACCGACGTCGGCAGGAAAGGGCAGGAAAGACAACCGGCGTCGGTCAGAGATCGGACGGCGTTGGTGACCCCCAGGCGGACAGGGACCAGCGTCGGTCACCTGTGTAGTTCGACTACGAGCTATCTACAGACAGTTAGCTAACGAACCAAGTGTTTGCATGAAGAGATCTAATTTTAGACTGAGAGCTGCGAATCTAATTATTGTAATTAGATGTCTAATTATTGTTTGGATGAGATCTATATAATAGACTCATGGTTGTATTGGAAATGTGTGCTAGGGAGTAAGAGAGCATAATTATAAGCTCCTTCTGTGTGTGAGGTAGAGCAATGGTGCGTTCCTCCTAGTGCCACAGTACCAGGCTTGTTGGTGCTGGATTGGAGAGCCAGCTGGGTTCTTCAGGAGTGTAGGATCTTGGTCACAGTTGCATGGCCTATATAGGAGATCTACATGGTAAGTAAGATCGTTGCTCTGCAGGTGTATGTGTATGCAAGGTCGAGGTTCACAGGTGAATAGAACCATTGTTTGATTTGCAGGTGTGCAAGGTCATACAGACAGCAACACAACAGGGAGCAGTATCAGGCAGGATCTACTTGGAGTACAGGTGTGTACTCGGATAGAACAAGAGGAAGGCAAGGAAGTTCCTTCCATAAGTATGGTCTGTTGAATTGCAGGTTGTTGCAGATTCATGGGAGATCTACTTGAAGTACTTTGAGTACTTGTGGAGCACGTGGAGTGCTTGTGGAGTGCGTGGAGCACTTGTGTTATGCGTGGAGCATGAGAGGTGAACACCAACTCTGTATTTGAGTTGGGTGTTGGGACCGGTGAGAGGGAGAGCTTTGGGGAGAAGATTTACTGTTCACTTGAGGTGTGGGAATCCTCTGTAAGGTGGTGGAGAAGATGTGGCATATTCTCTATTGTATTCTTTTCTGTATAAAGTGTTAATACAAGTTGTGTATTGCCTCTCATATGCTGTGTTATTCTAAATTTTAGTTACTTGGTGAATCTGGTTATTTCCGCATATTAAGTTGTTTGAAGTTTGGTAATTAATTGTATGTTTCCGGTTTCGCATCCTGACAAGTGGGATCAGAGCATGTTTGTTGTTCTAGATTCCTAACAAGTGGTATCAGAGCCTTGGTTGTAGGTTCTTAGCTCGATACCAACAAGTGGTATCAGAGCTAAGGTTGCAGGAAGCAGGTTGTGTTTTGATTACAGGGCACTCTCAGGGTTTTCTGATTGAGTGGGAGTAGAGCAACGGCAGATCAAAGTAAGCTAAGAATGGAGGAGTTGAAAAGCACAGACGGTTACTCACGGTCTGATGGAAAGAAAGAGCAGGTAAAAGAAGATTGTTGGTTGGTAACAGATCAGCATGAAGAAACTGAAGATACAGATGTTGCAGGTGTTATTGCACAGGATGTGTTTTCAGGTTTCTTGGATAAAGTTGAATCTTGGATAAAAGATTCGGTTGCCTCTTTCCATGCAGCCCCAGATAGAGGAGCTGGTAAGCCTTGCCAAAGAATTGGCAAAGGGGAAGTGAAGCTGAAATTGCAGACGGCCAACACACAGGTGTTGATGAAGGTCATGCAGGTCCCAGGTTTGGAGATATGGCTAATTTCTTTAGAAAGATTGGGTGATGAGAGATGCACAAGAACTCTCACAGCGGTAGCACTTGAATTAGCTGGTGGTAAGAAAACAGGTATACTTTATCTACTTGTTTATATTACTGATTCTTCTTCTGTTGCGGAGACGTGGCTTCGTAGGCTTGGTCACATGAGCAGGAAGGAGATGCATGTTCTTAAGCGGAAGACAGATATATTTGACAGGTTTAAGAACTGGAAAGCCTTGGTGTTCTTGGAGAAGATGGCGGACAGAGTTCAGTGGATGAGGCTGGATACATCTGAGCAGGGCAGTTTGGACATGGAGATTGATCCAAAGGAGCTCGCGGGTAAAAATTCATCACTCACAGGCGAACACAGACACCGATGTCGGTCAGGAGGAACCGGCGTCGAACAGACAAGTGCCGATGTCGGTCATGTGCAGACCGAAGCCGGCGATGTCGGACAGGGTAAGACCGACGTCGGTCATGGGACCGACGTCGGCAGTATGTAAGACCGATGTCGGTCAGGAGGACCGACGTCGGCAGCAGGGACACCAGCGCAGGCAGGTTGGTAGTCAGGTACAGACGCATGGAACCGATGTCGGTCGGATGCAGACTGTGGGGTGACCGAGGTCGGTCACTGTAACGAATTTTGGGTGGACAGCAAGCTGTCAAGGAGTCTCAAACACCCATACGGAGGACTGAAGGCGTAAGTAGGCCCTCAAATTCGTTGTTCCTCTTCTTCATACTTGTTGCTGATTGTATAGCAGGAAGGATCCAGGAAACAGGTGTGAGCTTGGCAGGGATATGATGCAAAACCAGACGGGTGTCTTGGTAGGTTTGCCAGCTGGATGAAAGCACAGAGACGAATGGATGCCTTAGTAGAAGAATAGAGAGAACGGATACGTGAGACGGAAGACCAGGCATACAGTCTTGAGGAGCTGCAGGATAGTGGTACCAGGTTTGACAGGTGGAGGACGAAGCATGGCTTCAGTCAGTGTCAGGTAACTACTGTGGTTTGTCTTACCAGGTGGATGATGAGTCATGACATCATTCTGTTGCTGTATGTGGATAGTATGCTAGCTAGCAGGGGTGTACATACAGGGTTTTGCTAAGCTAAGGGTAAGATTAGTTCAGTGGCATGTCATGAGGAGTTTGGAGCAGCAGAATTCTTTGACATGGGAGGCATGGAGATCACTGGTTGATTTTGTCTCGAGTGGGAGCTGATGTGAATCAAGTGTTGGCGAGGTTCGGGATACAGAACCGGAGCACACTAAGGGCTGGACAGGTACAATGTCCGAAATCACATGAGGTCTGGTATAGACCTGAATATTCCCATGCAGTGGGAGCTGTCAGAGTTAGGAGCCAATTCGGGGAAGTGGGTTCTCAAGTTTTCTGAGAGGGACCGGTAGCAGGTGTTGCTATGCAGGGTCAAGACTTCACTACAGGTGTTGTAGGTTCGGATGTGGCAAGGTACTCGGATGACAGGTGGTACATCACAGGTTGTGTGGTGTGTTGTCTTCAGGTGGGAGCTTGAAGAGGGATACAAACCAGGAAACAGATTAGACGGAGTACAAGTACAGGTACAGTGCAGCTGTTTATCTCCAAGTGGGAAATTGTTAGGATTGTGGAGCTAAAAGCTTCACTGATGCAGATACGGAGGAGGTTACAGGAGAGTTGCTGAGTGCCAGAGACACCGGCGTCGGTCAGGCCAACCGACGTCGGCAGGAAAGGGCAGGAAAGACAACCGGCGTCGGTCAGAGATCGGCCGGCGTCGGCGACCCCCAGGCGGATAGGGACCGGCGTCGGTCGCCTGTGTAGTTCGACTGCGAGCTATCTATGGACAGTTAGCTAATGAACCAAGTGTTTGCATGAAGAGATCTAATTTTAGACTGAGAGCTGCGGATCTAATTATTGTAATTAGATGTCTAATTATTGTTTGGATGAGATCTATATAATAGACTCATGGTTGTATTGGAAATGTGTGCTAGGGAGTAAGAGAGCATAATTATAAGCTCCTTCTGTGTGTGAGGTAGAGCAATGGTGCGTTCCTCCTAGTGCCATAGTACCAGGCTTGTTGGTGCTGGATTGGAGAGCCAGCTGGGTTCTTCAGGAGTGTAGGATCTTGGTCACAGTTGCATGGCCTATATAGGAGATCTACATGGTAAGTAAGATCGTTGATCTGCAGGTGTATGTGTATGCAAGGTCGAGGTTCACAGGTGAATAGAACCATTGTTTGATTTGCAGGTGTGCAAGGTCATACAGACAGCAACACAACAGGGAGCAGTATCAGGCAGGATCTACTTGGAGTACAGGTGTGTACTCGGATAGAACAAGAGGAAGGCAAGGAAGTTCCTTCCATAAGTATGGTCTGTTGAATTGCAGGTTGTTGCAGATTCATGGGAGATCTACTTGAAGTAATTTGAGTACTTGTGGAGCACGTGGAGTGCTTGTGGAGTGCGTGGAGCACTTGTGTTATGCGTGGAGCATGAGAGGTGAACACCAACTCTGTATTTGAGTTGGGTGTTGGGACCGGTGAGAGGGAGAGCTTTGGGGAGAAGATTTACTGTTCACTTGAGGTGTGGGAATCCTCTGTAAGGTGGTGGAGAAGATGTGGCATATTCTCTATTGTATTCTTTTCTGTATAAAGTGTTAATACAAGTTGTGTATTGTCTCTCATATGCTGTGTTATTCTGAATTCTAGTTACTTGGTGAATCTGGTTATTTCCGCATATTAAGTTGTTTGAAGTTTGGTAATCAATTGTATGTTTCCGGTTTCGCATCCTGACAAGTGGGATCAGAGCATGTTTGTTGTTCTAGATTCCTGACAAGCTCAACCCTATACAATTCCTTCTTGAGAGTATTCGATATGTAGGTAGTAGTAACTCATTAATGATTATGATTGGGGTAAGCTCAACCCTTTACACTTCCCTTTTTTTTTTATAGGTTTACACCCTTCAAAAATGAACCTAGGGTTAAAATGAGAAGGAGATCAATTTTTATATTTGTGTACATAGTCAAGTTTCATGATCACACATGTAGAGGTATTACAAATAGTTGTAGCTAATTGTATCATCACAAATATAAAAATCAACCCAAGATGGTAATGTTAGCCTTAGTCACTAGTGTCAAAGTTTCTACCTTATCTTTATGCTAGTGACCATACATGCATAGACATTTAGTTAAAAATATAAAAAACTCACATGAATACTTATATCCCTTCTCCCATTCTTATAATTTAATCACTTTTAGTCATTAAATCAAGAAAACTAAGAATATTGATATCTTTAGTAATTTTTATATTTAGCGCATGCCACTTATCAAATCTATTTCAATATTTTACATTTAAATTCATGTTTGATTTTCATAATTTTAATTTTATAACTTATTTATGTTTTTATAATATAAATTAGGGTAAAATAGTAATGCATGTGTATATAAAATTGGATATACAATCAACCATGTGATAAATCATTTAAACTAGAAATACATGCATGTGTAGGTCTTGAATTTTTATGTTTTAAATATTTTTATTTTTTAAAATAAAAATTGGAAAAAAATAATATATATTTGTGTAGTCACAAAAGGATAAGATAAAATTCTATGAAAAATATAATATTTTAAGGGATTAAAAAAATGCATTGGGTGTGCCAGGACATGATGTATACTACATTTAGTAGAATAGTAATGTGGAGAAAGTGAGGTAAAAAAGCATGCCCCCACTATATATGTGAATTATAATATCATATTCAAAGATAGTATGTGAAGATAAGAGGACACATGCCTCTAGTGGGTAATAATCAACATATATGTAGTATAATATGTATAGATGATATGTATTTAATCATGTAATCTTAATCTAGGCCATGACAAGTATAGATAATCAATATGTACATATGAGAAAGTAGGAGGATGTAAATAATAAGCATTGGGATGAATATGATATAATGGATGCATCATCATAATATAAATTCCATATATGCCTTGATATGGATGAACAATAAAAAAAGGCAAAGACGAAATTAGAGAACGTCCAAGGGTTATAATAATGATCAATGTAAAATCATATGTACAAGTGTGTTAAGATAGAAAAATATTTGAGGTGAGTAATCAAACAACATTAAAAATCTATATGCAATAGATTATGTCAAAACTAACCAATGATCCCATAAATGTATTAGGAATATGTATGTTTTGATCATATATACCATATTCATTAATTGGATTTACACAGTCATCCATTACTTTAGATTCATCATCTTGGTCAAATGAAATCATCATATTAATGTTTTCCAATTTTTATTTATTTACTTTAACCATAAAATTCCTAGTATTACATGTAATTTTTTCAAGAGTCAACTTGACATTGAATAATGTCTCTAACATATTATGCCCAATATAAATTGGTATAGTAATATTCCCTATTGTATCCTCATTATAGATTTCGTATTATAACTTACATTCATCATATCCTTAGTATTTGATAAACCCAATTGTACATGTATTGTATTGTTTGCTATCATCAACACTAATAATTTGTCTATTCTCACTTACTATAAAATCTATAATGACTATTTGTTCCTTTTCAGGAACTTATTGGGATACATCAATCTTTATAGATTATGAAGTAGAAGGAGATGGAGAAGACAATAGTGTAGGTGTATTGGTAGATTTTTCAAATTAAATAACATACATATCTAAAATTTATTCAATTTTAATTGGTAATTGATAACAATTTTTATCTTTATTCCCATTGATATGATGATAGTTACAAAATTATCTTTCCACCACTTGTGTTAAATAATGTGCAAGGTGATAATGATTAGAAAAAAATCTAATCAATTTCTTATTGAGTGTTTTCAAAATATCACTTGATCTATATTTGAAACTATAAAAATGGATTTGTTGAGCACTTTTAAAGGAATATTATGAATTATCTTATTTGAATCTTATATCTCATCAATTATATTTATTTTAACTTCCTTGTTATTGATTTCCTTAGTTGGGGATGATTCAATTTTAGGATTTGAAGTTTATAGATTATAAAAATTATGATTAGAGGTACAAACACATATCTATACATTTTCATCCAATTTAGCCTTATATGACATAAATTATAGCATAAAAATAGTGAATTTATTTTTAAGCTTATGTATTGCACATATCATAGACATCATATGATGAGAAGTTATGGATTTTTTTTGAAAGATCCATCATAGAATTCACCTCATCATATGTCTTAGACATATGCATATTAGGGTCATCATTACATGTTTTTTCTATGACTTATTACAAATACCTTAGTGTTAGCATAGGCTAATAACAACTATTGTAAAGGGACATTCTTCTATTGTGTAAAATAAACCCCCTTTTATTATTTTTCATATTAAAGTAAGCCCACCTTTGACTGATAAAATACAATCCATAAGCCCACCTTTATGTAAAATACACCCCATTATTTATTAATGTTATTATTAAATAAGTTAAATTTTCTCATATAAAAATAATTTTCTAAGTACTTTTAGATTGGATGATTTACTAGTCCAAAGTAAATCAATAAATACGGATTCCATTGAGTGTTAATGGTTAATGGATTAAAGTCACCCTTTTGTACATTTTTACCAAGAATTCATAAAATACTTTTTACCCTCCATAATGGGAATAACATTCAATTAAATGAATTTTCCCACTAAATTTGATTAGTGGTATTAGATCTATGGTGTGTCTGTGTGAAGAGAATAATGCCTATGTGAAGGAGAGTGAGATTTAAAATTTACAAATTTAAATTATATTTTCAATTTTATTGAATTTTACATAAGATGGAGTGAATATTTATTTTTAAAATCATTGAAAATTTTGATAACCATTTAATAATTTTTAATTTCATTATAACTTTTTAATTTATCTTACATTTCAAAATTAATGTTTAAAATTTATTTTCCTAAAAAGTGAAGTTGAGAGGTTTTTTGAACAAAATCAAGCATTTTGTTTTATGTTTTTGAAGAAATATTTTGGCTTCATAGTGCCTGGGAACAAAGAAAAGCAAATAAATGTTGAATTTTTTATTTAAAGTATCAAAATACTACCTAGAAGTGCATTGTTTATCAATACCTTCCTAAATAGTGATGTAAATTGATAAAATAAGTTCTTTAGATTGATAAAAAATTTCCCTCGCGTGTCCAATTTCTAGTTGTAATTTTTATTATTTGGAGCAATAAAAATTGCCTAAATTTTGTGTATTTTTTATTGGGGCATCTAAACATTTGGTTTTAATTATTTTAATTACTATAAGTAGTAAAAAACTATTTTGGGATTGAAAAATAATCCTTGACTTATAAGACACTTTTTGGGAATATAAAAATAACATTGGAATGATTTTTTATTAGGGATTTAGCCAAAAAAGCATTTGGAAACTTAAAAAAAAGATTTAACATTATAAATTGGTGTTGAAATATTTAAATTAAAGGCACTTAAATATATTTATAGATTAAAATTATAATATGATATATTTAATATTCTATTCCCATTGGTCCTAACACTACATTAGTTTTTCATTCATGCATAAAAAGCTTCCAAAAAGTAAATTCGAGATTTTTTTTTAAATTTCAAGTTAATAAAACATGATATATATAATATTTTCACTTATTATTTTGTAAGAGTTAATATAGTAAGTGGTTTGTATAATTTTTAGAGTCCATTGGAAGATTGGGAGGTTCAAAGGTCAAATCCCCTCAAGTTTATTTTTTTTCTAAGAGTTTTTTAATTTACTTTTATTTTAAAAGGGAATCTCTCAAGCATATTATTTTTTAAAATTTTGTGTATCATGTGAATTGGAGTCAAAAGGAATCAAAATGTGTAATAGTGGATATATAATGGTGTAAAATTTTGCATTGATTTTTGTTGAGGTTAAGTGAAAAAACATAAAAACATACCATACTATGTACATAGAGGTTAAGTGGAAAACTACGTAAGCGCATTTTATGTGAAAATATGTTTTGTGTTAGTTTGTGTGACAAATTTTCATTTTTGTATACTTTTATTTTTTTAATATCAAAAATTAAAAAAAAATATCTGACAAAGATCATTTAGCTCTTTCTAATTATGTTGATTGGAAATACCTAATGGAAGTCATTTGTATTTAATGAGTTACGGGATGTTGTAAAAGATTAAAATCCCAGATTACCTACTACCAAATATAAGTTAGATATGTTAGCATTAAGGGAAGATAAATCATTATCTTTAATTAAAATTTATTGCACTATGGATACATATATCTGTATTAAAAACTCTCCCCATAGTTACATTGTTTAGAAAACACTTTTTGATTTATATAAAAAATCCAAAATATAATAAAATAAATATCCATATGTAGTTCTTTACATTTTATTTAATTGATGATTGGGATATGTGAGATTATATATCAAAACTAAAAAAAAATATGACAAGATACACTAAGGTGGGTTTTGAAAGACTTGCTGATTATTTTCTAGTGAGTACTACATTGCAAAGATTTATTAGTTCTTAAAAAAAATTGTCAAGATGCTTCATGTTTCTAATAAGATATCTAGGACTAATTTTTAAAAAAATTATATAAAAATTATTCAACATGACATGTCCCTACCCCATAAAATAGAGGATGCTCATGTTATAGACCTAAAACCTAGTCCTTTGAATACTAGTTAACAAAATTATAGAGGGGGTAGAGGTTACATGGGAGGAATATTTAAAAATGGAGGGAGAGGGATTATAATTAAAAAAATAAAATTATACCCATAAAAATTATATTATACATCCTCATCATAATTAAATAAGTAATAGAGGATGAGTTAAAGGTCAAGCTAGATGTAAAGGTAAAGGAAAATTATATATTAGGTGTCACAAGTGTGGAAAAAATGGTCATATTTCAAGATAATTTAGTATTCCTAATGAAAAAATTCAAAAACCATATAAAATGCACAAATTAGAATCTTATAAAAATTTATAATATGACAATGATGAGTTGTGAAACGTTGCACAAGAATCAACATTTGCAAAAATAGAAAATATGCTAGTTTAGCTTACATGGTGTTTGAGACTAAGGATGAATTTATAGATTTTTGGCTCTTAGATAACAGTGAAACAAAACATATGAAATTTAAAAGAGAATTATTTTTTTAATTATATATAAGTGTCTCTATATCTTGTCTCATTAGACAACAAATCCATACATATTCCATAAGGAATTGGATCTATTAGGACTCAATTTCCCAATGGTTTTATTAAGAATTTACAAGATGTTTAGTATGTTCTTACTTTGAAAAATAATTTCCTTTCTTTATTCATAATTTGAAATAAAGGTTATCAAATAGTGTTATAAAATGGGCTTATTTATTTTAACCCAGTCAAATAAGGGTACAAAATTGTTTACACCAAATATGAATATGAAAACTTGGTTAAATTGAATTGGAAAGTACTTCCTCCTACATAATAAATATCAATAGTAATTGAAAAAAGGAAAATTTATATGTAACATTTGTGGCATATACAATATAAACATTTAAATGTTCACTCTTTGGTAGGCTTGAAGATAAATAACGTGGTGTATGGTTTACTTATTTTTAGGAGACACAATCTTCTTTATGAGTCATGTCTTAAGCAAAAAAAAATGGAAAAGTTTTCTAAGGAGTCTTATTGGAGAGTTAATATGTGTTTTTAATTTATTGATAATGATGTATGAAACATGAAAAAATCATCTATTGGAGGGTGAAAATACTTTATTGTTTATTGATTATTTTTCAAGGACGACTTTGGTGTGTTACATGAAGAATAAATTATAAATTTTCACTAATTTTATTGAATTGTTAAAGTTATTTTAAAAATAAATAGGTTTGAAATTGGTCACACTTCAATTAGATAATGGTGGTGAAATAGGTTTGAAATTGGTCACACTTCAATTAGATAATGGTGGTGAAATAGGTTTGAAATTGGTCACACTTCAATTAGATAATGGTGGTGAACACACCTAGAATGAGTTTTTAGATTATTTTCATTAACATGGAATCAAACAACAATACACCAATGCATATAATCCATAGAAAAATGTTTTTATGAGGTAATGAACATCAATTTAGAAGGTACAACACAAATTTGTGTGTGTGTGTGTGTGTGTGTGTGTGTGTGTGTGTGTGTGTGAGAGAGAGAGAGAGAGAGAGAGAGAGAGAGAGAGAGAGAGAGAGAGAGAGAGAGAGAGAGAGAGAGAGAGAGAGAGAGAGAGAGATGAGAGAGAGAGAGAGAGAGAGAGAGAGAGAGAGAGAGAGAGAGAGGTTTTGGTTAATACCATTAGTACTATAGTGTATTTGAGGAGTAGGTCCATTACAATATCTCTTTTGTAAAATACTGCATGAGAGAGAGAGAGAGAGAGGTTTTGGTTAATACCATTAGTACTATAGTGTATTTGAGGAGTAGGTCCATTACAGTATCTCTTTTGTAAAATACTACATATAAGGAATGGAATGAGTTTAATATTATGGTCTTATATGGTCTTAAACATGCACTAAGGTATTGTTAGGAAAAAATAGATTTATACTTATAGATAATTAGTTTTGTGTGTAGGGAATCAGATGATACACTATATATCCAACTATAATGAAATAATTTGGTAATTAGTATCCTTAATATAGATGACCTATTCATAACAAACAATAATGCAAATTGCAACATGGCTTTGAATAAATAACTAAAAGATGGGTTTAAGAAGATAGATAATTGACTTCTTCACTATTATCTTATCATAGAGGTAGCTCAAAAATATTAAGTCATTTTCATTGCTCATAATAATTAAATTTATGAGTTTTTGTAAAGGTTTAATATATATAATTTTTAAACCTGCTTTCACTCTAATTAAAAGTGTTTTATTATTTGTGGGAAATTAGGGTTCAGTTCCTAAATAATAAGGGGTCTAGAGTAAGGGGAAAATCTAATTTATTATGCAAAATATAGATTTTATCAAGTAATTTTCATACAGAAGAAAAGTAAACTTATCTAAAACTGGGATGAAATAGATGATTCAAGGGATGGAAACTAAGATGCAAGAATAGTACACTATCTAGAATATAAATTTGGACTTCATTTTTTTATTAGATATGAGCACTAGAACTAGATAGGAGTGGCACTAGCACTATTGTTCACCTTTGCTGCTATTGTCTTGAGGATCTAAGTTTTTTGGGTTTTGTTCATCATGGTCAGTGTGAGCTTATGTACTAAATTTTGGAGGCTATAAGTCAAAAAAGCTTGTTATAGGTACATTTTAATCTTTAGAACCCTATATCCATCTACACATATGGAAACAACAAATGCATCAAAAGTAAAATGGGGAGAAATTGGGTTAAGGGAAGAATGATCATATAATCTTGAACCCATATTATCTTGATCACTACCTACATTAACCCTCAATCTAAGGTCTCATATTAAATTTAGTTCTCCCTTAGGGAACATGCATAACCAACATACATGATAGATGCAAGAATGACTTTTTCTTAGGCCCTTCCTTTATCAAGCATATAAATGTATGTGTGATGTAGAATGTTGAGCTATACTATTGACTAATTTTTATTATGTTTGATGTGCCAAAGTAGTAAGTGATAGATATAAAATTCCTTATGTATTATTTTATATAGGAGAATCTTTATTTTGAATTTGGGAGCTTTATTTGCATTTGGACAATAAGGAAAAACTTAGGGATGAATTAAAGAAAGGTGTTAAGACCCATCTAGCAAAAGAAATTGATAGTTAAGGCTAAAATTAACCTTGGATATGAGTGCTAGAAATTGAACACCCTAGGTTTCAGTGTTTTAGTCCAATCTTAGTGCTCTTATCTTATAAGATAGGGATTAGTGGGGATGGAAAAAGAATAGAAAATATGACCTAACTGATGGTGGAATGACTATTTGAAAAGTTTGGGAAGATTGGGAATAGGTAAAATTATGTCTAGGGTATGCAAGAAGATCGATTATGACTAAAATGAAAGACCTGGATAAATATGAACAAAGATCATATTCTCCAGTCAGAGTCTCCTATGAAAGGACTATGAAAAGACAAGATATGTGTGATTTATTGACTAATTTAAGGTGTATAAATCCTCCCCTTTTAATCTAGTGATGAAATGAAATGAAGTACTAGAGTAAAATAAAGAAAAGAGATTGTTGTACCTAAGCCTACTTCCATGGAGATAAGTGTGTTGCAAAAAATCTAGCTCACTTCTTAGATAGGGAAGTGGATGGAGATCTAAATAGTGCCTAGAGAAGGAAGGAATCCCTAAAATGGATGCCCCCTATGTTGAACTTAGAAGTAGAATCTGTATAACATGGAGAAGGAAGACAATGCTTGCCCCTTGTGTTGAATCTGACTAAAATGAGAAATGCTTGGAGGTCCAAAACCAATTTCTACCCTTTATCCCACATAAACTCATGTACTATGAATGTGTGGTATATGAGATAGGTCATGAAGTCCATGAATGTATTATGTTTTGACAATGTTGATTTGGATAACTACATGTATGCTAGAAACTAGGCCCATTCTTGGCCACTCCAAAATGAGTACACTAAGATTATATGAAAGCTACTTATGAACTAAGATACTTGGGATGTTAGGATTGTGTGAAAACTAGCCCAAAATGATGTCAACCAACTATAGATGGAGTAAGGCACACAACTGTTGAGAATGTTTGGGTATTACTAAACTCAAAAAGAAAGAAAATAAATGTGCCATGCACATTACCATCAATCATTAGTGTCTAAAACATGGATTCTGATCTAAAAGTTGTATTAAATGCCCTAACTAAAATTGGAAGAAAAGAGCCATCATGCCATGTATGATGCCCCCTATATCTATATTTTAGTGAATGTGTAAGAATAGAATGGCATATCTCTATGATTACAACCTATATAATCCTAGATGATTGAGAACATGAAAATTTATGCCATGCCCCCAAATCTAGTATATGAGTGATGCATATGTATAGTCTAGTACTCTATATAACCACATGTGCAAAACTAAAGATCAAAACATTGTGCTCTACACTATGTCGACTAATCTAATATTTGGTCCCTATAACTATGTTATGTTGTATGAAGTTATATATGTTGAGACATGTAGTAATGTACATGCCCCCAAATCTAGTATTCAAGTTTGAATTTATATCAATGTCACTGTGAATCTAGATAATCTAAACCACTATATTTTTAAACTAAAGGTATATCCTTTTTAATATCCTGAGTAATGTTGAATGACTCATTTAATCTAAATCACTGTATATGTAAACTAAAGGTATATCCCTCTGAATGTCCTAAGTAATGTTGAATGACTCATGTAATCTAAATCCCTATATATTTCAACCAAATTTGAGTTGAATCTGATAATCTAAATACTCAAGGTGTAAGAATCATGGTGTATCCATCTATGAGAGTGGATAGGCATGCTAGATAAGTGTAGGAATAGGAATAGTAGGAATGATGACCCCTTTTGGGGAAAGGGATAAGATCTGTGATAGAGGAGGTTGAGCCAAAAGTGATGAATATTGGCATAATGATAGAAGAGATTTTGGTATAGTTTGAATTGACTGAGAAGTTTCTTGATTGATTGATACTAAGTTATTTTGGAAGTTGAACAAGCTATTGATTAGTTAGGTTGAATTGATAGATAATTGAATGAGTCTTTGATTGGTTAGGACCAAATTATATGTCTAGGTAAAAAAATTATATGTGTGTGTGTGTGTGTGTGTGTGTGTGTGTGTGTGTGTGTGTGTGTGTGTGTGTGTGTGTGTGTGTGTGTGTGTGTGTGTGTGTGTGTGTGTGTGTGTGTGTGTGTGTGTGTGTGTGTGTGTGTGTGTGTGTGTGTGTGATAATAGGTAGAGATGATTGTAGTAAGAGAGTGAGGCTTTTGTGATATCAAAGGTATCATTGTTAGGATTATGGTGGAACAATAATGGTTTGAAAAATGGAGTTACAGGGTTGAAGTAATAAGAAAAATGGTATTTTACTTTGAATGAGAAAGTTGTGTTGATATAGGAGAATTAGATTGATTCTCAATTCATTTGTGTATTAACTATGTTGAGATTTTAGAGCTCTAGAGTAGGAGTTATGCCATGGAGATGAGCACCTGCCATGACTTGATTTGAGCAATTGGTAGCCCAGATTGAGGCTGACAGGGGAGGTTACCTTGGTAAATAGATGAAATGTGTGATTTTTGCCTATTTAAAACCTTATTTTTGATGTTTTTGAGCTATTTTGAAATGTTTTAGGAAATTTCCACTAGTTTCAACACTCTTTTCTAGTGTTTAGCACTATTGTCCAAGTTTTGGTGCTATTATCTAGCACTAGTGTCCTTTTACAGTGTTGTTATCCACTAGGGCTAGTGTTTTGAGATTCTGATTAGCTATTTATTATTGTTTAGATTGCTTGTTTACTTTTTCATATTTGAGTGATACATGTGCTATTTTTTAGTTTTTTGTAGGGCAAGGTATGGATGAGGGAGTTCTATAAAGGCCAAGTGATGGAGACACTGAGATTATTGCCTTTATCAACTGATGAGAGAATTATGATGGATCTAGCAGGGTTGGGTCATGTGTGTGACCCAGGCCTTGTGTAGTGGGATGGGTATCAAATTATCACCTTATGTGAGAGATAGAATGTAGATATGTGTACTTTTTAGCTTCTTATTGGTGAGATTATGATTATTTTAAAGGATGTGTACCATATTATACACTTAATGATTAGTGGACTTGGGTGACATTATAGGATGACATGGGTGTAGATGTTATTAACCCTACATCCCTATATTTTTCTAGTGTGCCTTCAGGCATACATAGGACAGGTAGTGATATCAATGTATTATTGTCATTTATTGTGTAGTCAAGTGTTTTATACCTATGGAAGTGTTGGCCATGTTGTTGGCTTCATTATTGCTATACATGGGATTAGGATGTTGATTTCATAAAATATGCATAGGATCATACATAGTATAGAGGTGTATGGTACTATGTTCTCATGGGGTAGGACTATGCTTGCCCACTTATACAGGGATCTTTATTGGTTTACCTAGAAGGCATTCAATAGTGGTGTGAGTGTGGCTACTTTATTATATGATTGGGCTTATAAACAC